>CAUYQG010137865.1:0-27068 GCA_963574415.1 Tarsius wallacei | reverse complement strand
CTTCTGAGTAGCCGGAACTACAGGCGTGCGCTACCACGCCCGGCTAATTTTTTTGATTTATTGTAGAGATGAGGTTTCGCCTGCCCAGGCGGGTCTCGAACCCGTGGGCTCAGGCAATCCACTCACCTCAGCCTCCCAAGGCGCGGGATTACTGGCTGAGCCACTGAGCCCGGCTTGTAATGGTATTCTAAATTAGATGAAGGGGAACAGAATATGCCATTCCAATATATGCCACTTTGGCATAAGGATTATTTTGAGCTGAAGGCAATTAAGAAATAAAAACACAGGTAAATCCCTCTGCCCTCCTTCTTTCTGCCTAAAAGCAAGGCATAAATTTCCCTTTTGTGGCGATTTTTCTTTTCGAGAAAATTGCCCATGGTAGGTCTTTCTGCCATGAATCCTACTTTTTCCTTCTTCTCTTTTTCTCACGAATAAACTTTGTTTTAAAACTTCTAAAAAATTTTAAAATTTCCCTTTTGTAAAGTAAATTTACATTTGTAAAGGAAATTTGCATGTATAAACATGTCCTCCTCTCCCCTACCAGGAAAAAGAGAATGCGATAACACTTATCACCTAAGAAACAAAAGTTTAAAAGCATTTCTTAATAATCTTATGAATTAACTAATATTACAATGTGTTACTAAAACAAAGATTGACACAGCGGACAATGAATTTTTTTCCTTTTAGGAGATTTCACTTACTAAACAATTCTTATTTATCAGATATGTCCTAGTCAATTTACCTACCTCAGCCCAAACACCCTTTTTCCTCTAATTTCTTCCCCATACTTGATCACCCTTCTTTAAAAAGGCATTTAAAACCCTGAGCCTAACTCCTTCTTTGGGGTTTTCTCTTTTTTTAGGGGGAAGCCCCTTAGTGTGAGATAAATCTTTTCTCCTGTTAATTGTTTGTCAGTTTAATTAGGCCCCAGATTCAGAAACTAAGAGGTCAGAGGAAAGTTCTTATTCACTTACAGACATACAACCTAATTAAGTGTGGTCACTTACACTAAAGTAAAGGAATTCCAATAATTTTGAAAATCTGTGCTACTGAGCAAATGTTTTCTAAATATTTAAATACAAAATCAACTTCCTACTCTTTCTCTCTCTGTCTCTCTCTCTCTCTCTCACACACACATACACACACACACAAACAGATGGTAAGAAAGTATAAATATGTACAAAAACAAAACACCTAAGTTAGGACAGAAATTTCTTATAAGCAAATACAATCAAACATTTAAAATGAAAAAAAATAAAGAACTGTAAATGTCTGTAGCTAATATGACTTTGAGACTCTTATTAAAGAGATACTATTAGAAATTGGGGAAAGTTAAAAGTTTAAAAGTATTTCTTAATAATCTTAAGAATTAACTAATATTATAATGTGTTAGTAAAACAAAGATTGACACAGTGGACAATGAATTTTTTCCTTTTAAGAGATTTCACTTAAAAACTTCCTCTTCTCTCTATCATGTAGGAACATTGCTCTAGTACTAATTTAAAGAGAGTTCCACATAACATTGATAGGTAAATTCTGATTGCCTCAGTTCAAATGCTCTTCATTTGCATAAGCTAATTTAAAAATGAATTGTTAACTCTGCTCTGTGCTTGAGAACCTACAAACTCAAAGATGTCAATTGTAGGAGTCAATTCAGAAGTTTAGAGAATTTGGACCAAATCTACAAAACATCCTGTTGCCTAGCCACTGATTAACCAAACACTTCCATGGGCAAGACATTTAGAACAATAGGATAAGCACTTGAAAGAAAAATGGGCAATAAATTAAATTTATTGAAATTTACTTTTGTGCCTACATTTGTTGTTAATACCTAAATAATAATTCTTTTTTATTATTATATTGTGAGGTCAGCCAAAAATCAATAAGTCCATTTGGGGAAAAGTAAGGTTAAACAATGGCTCATAACTGAACATCCAACCAGTTGCATTATCTATTTGGGAGGCTAAATCTATTTTTAATGCTTAACTATTTATACTGTTTAGCTTTGTTTAGCATGCTGAGAAGTACTGTAGGTTTCTGAGAGAATATTTAATAGTCGAATTATTTTATCCAACTTAAGAGAAGCTGTTCTTTTCTCCTCTGCCTAAAAGCTATTTTTTCATTTCGTCTGCAATCTTGAAAACTTATTTGTACCTACTGTTATTGTTAATTTTGATGCATATGTTCACAGACACACTCTTTTTGGCTAGGAATTTCAAATTAATAGAGAGCAGAAACACAGGAATAACAGCTGTTTCACCTATGTCTTATCCTGTTTATTTGAAATTTGATTAAGAAAGATCTGACCATGCCGGGCTCGGTGGCTCAGCCTATAATCCCGTGCCTTAGGAGGCTGAGGTGAGTGGACTGTCTGAGCCCGCGGGTTGGAGACCCGCCTGGGCAAATTGGTGAGACCTCATCTCTACAATAAATCAAAAAAAATCGACGAGTGTGGTAGCGCGCGCCTGTAGTTCCAGCTACTTGAAAGGCTGAGGTGGAAAGATCACCGGAGCCCAGCGGGTCGAGGCTGCAGTGGCCAGGAGTGGCCACTGCACTCCAGTCTGGGCGACAGAGTGAGACTCCAACTCAAAAAAAAAAAAAAGATCTGACCAGGCAATTTAGTAATATATCTAAGTGTGAAATATGCACCTATGAACTATGTCCTTTCTAAAAGAGACTGGAGGCAGCTTATAATTTAAATGGCTCAGGTGCAATAAAACAAAAACCTTAACATGCACTGAAATTACCTATTAACATGTGTTGCTTCCTCCTACCAGAAAAAGATTGATAGTTTATACCTTTGTTTCCCAGTATCTCCATGGTCTGACATATTATGGGGCTTTCATAAATATTTATGGAAATAGACTAATACAGAACAAAAAGTTGAATGTAGGACAGGATATGAAGACACAAGAAAACAGAAAAAGAAACTAGAGAGAGAAGTAATTTTAGACTTTTTTTTGCATACAAGATCTAATAATGTACTCTTGGCCTTGATATTATATAAAATATATTTTTATATATAATACAAAAAAAGACAAGTGACATATTGCCTTCCCCAAGTTTGAAAATATATATATGATTCAGTTTGATGGTACAACCTAATGATTCAGTTTGGTGATCTTCTGAGGATTTTTTTTAAATATATAAAGAAATAATTTTTTGAGTGTGTATATCAGAGTCTCACTCTGTCACCCAGGCTGGAATGTAGTGGCATGGTCATGGGTCACCACAGCCTTGACCTCCCAGGCTCAGTGGATCCTTTCACTTCAGCCTCCCAAGTAGCTGGGAGTATAGGCATGCACCATAATACCTGGTTAATATTTTTTATTTTTTTGTAGAGATGAGATCACACTATGTTGCCTAGGCTGGCCTTGAACTCCTGGACTCAAACAATCCTCCTGCCTTGGCCTCCTAAAGTGCTAGGATTACAGGCATGAGCCACCACCCCGGCTAAGAAAGAAAACCTATAAATTGAAACATCTGAATCAAATATCTGTAACCTATAGTTTCGTAAACTATAGGTTAGAAAGTAAAGAAAGCTTCCTAAAAGAACTAAAAATTGACCTCCCATACAATCCAGCAATCCCTCTTCTGGAAATATGCCCAGAGGAACATAAATTATTCTACAAAAAAGACAACTGCACCCGCATGTTTATTGCTACACTATTCACAATAGCAAAACATGGAACCAACCCTACTGCCCATCGAAAGTGGACTGGATAAAGAAAATGTTGTAGATATACATGGTGAAGTATTACACAGCCATAACGGAGAACAAAATCGTGGACTTTGCTGCAAATTGGATGGAGTTGGAGACATCATCCTGTGATTTACCATAGAAACAACAACAACAAAAAAAACACCTGAATACCACATCTTCTCACTCATAACACTTATAAGTGGGTCCTGAACATTAGTCACCTTGGCAGTCATTGGACACTGCTAGGGGAAGGAGGGAGGGAGGATGACGGGGGGCATGTGACAACACAAAGGGTAACCTGGTCCACTTCTAGGCAAAGTCTGGGCCAGTTAGAAGCCCACACTTCACCTGCGTCTTATGTAGTTCATCCTCCCTTGTACCCCACATCTCAATAATAAAATGAAATTTCAAAAAAGAAAGCAACTGGTAATAAACAATGAAAGAGCACGTTTTAATAAAACAGTGCCTGGGGCTATAGTAGGTGATCAATAAAAATTGGTTGAATGAATAATTAACAAATATGAGCCTGTCACTGCCACTAAGGTACTGTATCTGTATTTATTGAGTCTTTTCCCTAGTCAATAACAAATTCTATTCCTATGACCAATATGTATTTTAAATACTTAAAACAATTAGTCCCTAAATTATTATTATTAAAATAAATGTAACCCATCTAATAAAAAGTTATGGTTTCACTTCTCCCTTAGTGAAGTGGTAAACTATTTTGGGTAAAGTTGCAATATACAATTAGACTAATTTTAAAGTCATATACAATACATATTATACATATTATACAATATTTGTACATATAAGTATATATATTATCTAATACAAATGACATATAGTTCCATTTAAAATCTCTATAAATTAATCTTTTTCAGAATATTGCAAACTATTTTCTTTCTGTGGCTGCCAACATAGATTTTTAAAAATGTATATCCTGACCATTGTTTTTCTAAAATATATCTGGCCATGTGTTTTTGAGCAATGACTAAAGCAAGTTTTCCTAAGCTTTGGCCCCCCTCCCCTACCTTGGAATCTCCCCTTTCTCCTCTTGCTTGCTCTCTCTCCTTTCCTCTCTCTAATTTACTTTCTAAATAAACTGCATTTTACAATCTAAAAAAAAGAAAAAAGAATGTCCTGAGGTTTTATCTATTTCTCAGTATTGTCCCTCTTTTATTCCTTGCAGAACTTCAGACATGGTTATATTTGTTTGAGATGAATGTATAGTATAATTTATGTAACATATAATTTGTGTATACTACCTTATAATTGGGGATTTAACAACCCAAAGGGTGATAAAAGATCTTGTTTATTTTAGTAAAAGTATTCATATCCAACTCTCTATATAATGCGTTTTTATATATATTCAGTCACAGCTTGTATAAATGCCAACTGTGCCTCATATGAATAAAAATCTTGTGTTTCTCCGTTATTACAATTCCTTGACTATCCTCCAGAATTATAACTCTTACTTTTGATATATGATAATATATGAGGAAAATAACCAAAACATTTTTTAACATTAAAATATCCACAGTGTCATGACTTTTAAAATAAATGTTTTCAACTCTAGCTAAAATGATGTATTCTGGATTATGATTTTGATATATGTCATTTCCTCTTTACTGACCACATAACATATTAAAGTACATAAAAACCACTATGCACGTAATAGGCAGGTTTCTAAATACTTAAATTTTAGGAATCTAACGAATTACCATTTAATGACAGTTTCACCTGTCTTAAGGCCTGGTGCTGGAGAAATATTCTCAGACTCTTTAATTTAATCTAAAAAGAAGCTGGGCACAGTGGCTCACACCTCTAATCCTAGCACGTTGGGAAGCGGATGCAAGAGGAATGCCTGAACCCATGGGTTCAAGACCAGCCTGGGCAACTTGGCAAGACCTCATCTCTACAATAAATCAAAAATTTAGCCGGGTGTGGTGGCACAAGTGCCTGTGGTTCCAGTTACTTAGAAGGCTGAGGTAGAAGGATTGCCTGCAACCAGTAGGTTGACACTGGGATAGCCATGAGTGTGTCACTGCACTCCAGCCTGGGTGACAGAATGAGACTTCAACCACACTCCCACAAATATATATATATATATATTTTAGCCAGGCGCTGTGGTTCACGCCTATAATCCCAGCAGTTTGGGAAGCTGAGGTAAGTGGATTGCCTGAGCCCACAGGTTTGAGACCAGCCTGGGCAACATGGTGAGACCTTATCTCTACAATAAATCAATAAAAATTAGTCGGGCATGGTGGCAAGTGCCTGTGGTTCCAGCTGCTTGGAAGGCTGAGGTAGAAGAATCACCTGAGCCTAGCAGGTTGAGGCTACAGTGGCCATTGAGTGTGACACTGCACTCTAGCCTGGGCAAAGACTGAGGGAGACTCCGACTCAAAAAAAAAAAAAATTTAAAAAGAATATCATAGTCACCCATGAATCAGATATTTATCCACAATCCACACACAAGTGAACTGATATAAGAAAATACAATATAGCTACAATGTGATTAATATCTCTAGTGTAAAAATTTACAAATATCTTATCACACACATAAGCTGTCAGAGAACTGCCAGGCTCTGTGATGAACTCAACTTATCGTATAAATAGTGAAATATTTGGAAATTACCCAGATTTACAGAGCCATTACTTAACAAGGTAACTACTTAGTTAGCCAGCTCCCTACATTAATGACCCATATATTAATAAATGCATCATGACTCTAAAAGTAAGCCTTAGCCAACCTCTCAAAATAAAAATCTTGCCTTGTAAGCAAGAATATTTCTGGAATCATATGGATACTCTTTCCTTTGTTATCCTCCTTGATGACTACTAACAATATCACTGATTCACCATTCCCCAGAACAAAATGCCTTAAGAATGTTCTCTGTCACTCCTTAAAATGAATCAACAAAGATTATAGGCCATTGAACTAAGCTGTATTATCATAATATTTGACTGTCATATCCAATTACAACACATATACACACGTGCGTACATATCTAAATTACTGCAAAGGTAAGGCATACAGTTCTGAGAAAGTACACAAGATCAAAATTGTCTTTCCTAAGAGAAGCGAATTATTTTAATTTCTCTGACTCTGTCATGATTAAGTATTGCTTTTTGAAACAACTTCCCGGTAGACTTCTCATCCTAGAAACAACAAAAGAAGAAAAAAAATCTAGTTCTATAAATCTACTTATCTTCAACGACCTCAACTGAATCCCAAAGTAAAATTATTCTAATCAAAAACATTTTGTAAAGATGAATATACTGTATGAATAAAAAAGCAAACATATTTGATATACTTGGAACCCTGAATCAGTCTCCAGAACAATGAATTTCCTCCACAACAAATATACTAGATGGTTCCTAAAGATCTTATTTCTTCTTGCACTATTGTGAAATGGTTAAAATGACATACAACAATTACTATCAAATCAAAACAACAAATGTTAACTTTGACACCTGAGGATGCTATATCTGAGTATGTCAAAGGTAATTTCAAAATCAAACTGCAATCTTCATATGTACATCTCTAAAAAAAGGAAAGGAAACAAGCTACAAATAATCTAGCTAAATATAAACATGTATTGCAGGGTTTACATTTATATCAATACATTGCTAGAGGCAACCAAATTTTATCAACTTCTTAAATATTCACATCTTTTATTAATCATCATATTCAGGAATTATGTAGTTTTAATCAGGGAAGTTATACCATTTTAGTTAAAAATAATTACTAGTTCTTAATAAATGCTAGATATTGTTCAAGGCCCTGTAAATACCGCAGTGACTAAGCTAGACAACACAGAATTCCAAATCTCATGGCAAGTTATACTCCAGAGGAATAGGGTAGAATTTGGTAGGCAGATAATAAACACATCAATGCTTCCACAGAGAATTGAAATTGAATATAATAAGGAGTGACTGGTAAACATTTTTGTCAGAGAAGGTCTCTCCATAAAGGTGATAATTAAGCTAAGGACTGCAGAGGAACTTCTCATGAAAAAACAAGAAGGAACAATCTAAGCAGAAAAAATAACCAATGTAAAGTCCTAATGTGTGAACAAGGTTTCCTGACAAACAGAAAGAAAAATAGTGTGGCTGAAGTCTAACAGACAAAAGGAGAGTGGTGGTCATGCTGATAAAGACTTAACAACTGGCTCTCTAGAAAAACACATGTATGTGTATAGAAAAGTATGTTAAGTTGATTACACATCTAAAATATGTGTAGCACCCAATCTCCAAATAATAGATATACAACACTCACTACTGTAAAAAAAAAAAATTTTTTTTTGAGACAGGATCCTACTCTGATGCCCATAATGGAGTGCAGTGGTATGATCATCGCTCACTCACTGCAGCCTCAAACTCCTGGACTCAAGTGGTCTCCTGGTCTCCCTAAGTGCTGGGATTACAAAAGTGAACCACTGTATCCAGCTATTACAAATTTTCCACAGTCAATTGATTATCTCAGAATGCTTTTATTGATTTTTGATAAACTCATATCTGTAGCCAAACTATGGTTTTAACTTATAAATGAAATAGTTCTAAAATAAATATTGTGTGATATTTTGTTTACTTTAATGAGCAAGATGAAAGTCAAACAACAAAAGCATATGCTGGAACTTCACTTGCTCATCAGCAGTGGGAAAAGTTTCTTTGTTGTATTGCACAAGGGTTTACAAATACTGGAATGTTTCCTTGATTTTTTTCTGCTATTCACAAAATAAAAGCTACAGGCGCAATATTCTTTTACGTTTAGTCTGCATTATTACAATTTTCTTCACACTTTCTCATATCTAGACTACCAAGAAAAAATTAAATTAAACCCTATTTCATAATATTTGCCCTAGCCTAACTATAACGCCAACCCTAACTACTCTTTGTAGGGTTGATTTCAAGCTATCAACGTGAGTTCATTGACCATGACATTGGGATGAGATATGCAGAAAGAGACCATTATACATTACTTCTACTTTACATATACAATATATGTTGTTGTTTTTTTAAATGAAGAAGCATACATAATAGTGAAATAAAGTAAAATAATCTGGAAGTAATGAGCTTTGAGTAGTTACAGTATTTACTTAATAGTGAAATTCACCTAATTGTAAGATTATACAATATTTGTAATAGTTGGTTTTTACAACTGGCTTGCAAAATTCCTGAAAAATGCAACAACTGTCTCTCACAAGCCAGTGCAAGTCAGTTCAAGTACACTGGCTTGATAGAGATATAAAAGAGGCTGCATATGTAAACAGAGACATATCTAGTCTCTAGACATATCACATTTATATCTAGTAAGAGTTTTATAAAACAATGCAGGGAGATTTTCATCCAAAGAGTAAAGTGAATCCATTGGAGGGTTGAAATCCAGAGAGAGATATGACTCAATGTGTGTTTTAAAGTGTTCCCTCTCAGCGCTCTGGAGAATCAATTTCAAGTAGGTAAAAACAGGAGCAGTAAGACCAGCCAGAAGCTACTGTAACTAGACCAGGGTAATGATGGCTTAGACAAAGATGTACTGGTGGAGATGATGATTTGGAGATAGACTGACAGGGGTTATTGATGGTTTCAGTTGGGGACAGCACAAGTCCTTAGATCAGACTAAAAGGACCCACATATCACATTCATAAAAACACACACAGATGCTTTTTTTTATTTTTTTATTTTTAGGTGATAAGATTTTTGAAAGTTCAATAACCATGGAAAATTACACAACTGTATATGAGAGAGACACACACACCATACACACACACATACACACACACGAGAAAGAGAAAGAGAAAGAGAAGAGAGAGGATGAGAAGGAGAACACTGGTAAGCCGGGTTGGGTGTGGAAGGGGGGCAGGGGATTAGGAGCAGAAAATCATAGACTGTGCAATATAAAATCAGAGGAAGAGTGGCTGCTTTTAAGTTGTCTTTCTCAAATCATGTAAAGTCAGTCTCACATCAGAGGCTCTTGTCTCTCTTTTCTGTGCTAGGAAGAGCCTGAGTGGCTGGAAACCCTGGCTTGGAAAGGTGAACTCTGGAGGATAAGCACTGCCTACCTATGTCTCCCTGGAGAGTGTGATTGAGTCAGCTCTGGTTCTGGTGGATTTCAGGATGATGACCTCAGTGGGTTGGGTCACGAGGATAGCCTGGTTTGCAGCTTTTAACTACGACTTATGGTATGCAGGCTTCCATTTAAACTCCTGTTTTAGGTCCCACAAATGTTAAGGGAAATATGGGAGAAGAGATAAAGGGAAAAGATAAATTCAAGATGACTTTAAGAATTTTGATCAAATATTAGTATGATTCACTTGATCAAATTCTCACAGATCAATCTCAATTCAATAAATTTCCAATCACAAATTTTAGGAGGAATTTGACAATGTGGTTTATAATTGTTATGCCAATTTTAAAAAAAAGAAGTATAAAAATAAAAATTACTGCAAATATTAAACCATACTGCAAAGTCATATGGAATAGATATAGGCTAATGAACCAGACCAGTGAAAGAAAATAAAGATTCTACACATACATGGGAATTTGTTTTAAAGAAGTAACATCACAAATCACTGGAAAAAACTTGCATTATTTGGTAATGTTTATTGAATGAAATGACTCATAGCATATAAAAACACCAAATTAACCTACTTAAATTATTAATGTGATTATATGTGTGAAGTGTAAAATATTTGTGATATCGGGTAAGAAATGGTTTCTAAACCAATACCTGACAATTTCAAACCAAAAGGGAAAAAAATGGAATGTTCTGACTATACTGCAATGAAAGATTTCTGTCCAGACATACCTAAAAGGAAACAAAAGAAGAAGCTATTTGCACAATTGAAAATGGCAAAGGCTTACTTACCTACTCTCAACAGTTCTTACAAGCTAGGGTGAATAAAAACAAACTAAGAGAAAAATAGGTAAAGACTATAAGGAGTCAATTTACAGGAGTTGTCCAAGTGGCTAATGAGTATTGAAGAGACATTCAATCTCAATAGTAACCAGAGAAATTCAATTAAAAAAAAAAAAACACTTAATGTTTCTCAGGTATACAAAAATCAGAAAACTGGATTGCATCAAGCTTTGGTGCAGCTGTGAAGAAAGGGGAGCCCTCCTGACCTGCTGGTGCAAGTAAAAACTGATGCAGTCATTTTGAAGAGCATTGATTGTCAATGCCAATCAATAGTGAAGTTACTATATGTATAATCTACCCTCAAATAAATTCCCAAGGAAACTCTCATACTGATCCACAAAGAGATATCTAGGACAATGCTTGTCACATTGTTTTTTGACATAAGGAGTTGGAAATGTCTTCAATATCTCCATCACTGGATAAGTAAAAGGTGAAATACACATATGATAGACTAATAGAAGCAGACAGAATCACTAGGAGGCTGGCTAGGTAAAATGTGGTTATGTGCATAGGATGAAATATGATATGGTAGTGGAATAGGACGCTATTAGAATACTGAGCAAACTTTTCAGTAATATAAACTTCAGAAATAGTATTGAATGAGAAAAGTAATAAATGAGAGAATAGCACAATACCATCTATGCATTTATACATAGTAAAAAAAACACATATGAAACCTTTTCTAGTCTTTTAAGGAGATACAGGCATATTTAAGTAAACTTTGTAAACATAACTGAAAGAATCGACATTAAGTGTACTAGAGTGGAGGAGAATGAGTTGGAAATAGAAGGATGAAGAGAATGTATTAGTTTTCATGTGCTGCAGTAACATCACCACAAAATAAGTGGCTTACAACAACACAAATTTTATTAACTCCTAGTTCTGTGGGTCAGAAATCTGACATGGTTCTCTCTGGGCTAAAATCAAGCAATCAAGAGAGCTGTGTTCCTTTCCGTGATGTTAGGGGAGAATTCTGGCTTCTAGAGGCTACCTGCCTGCATCCTTAAAGACAGTAGATGTTGCATCTTTCTTTGCCTTCCTTCCATCTTCCTCTGACTCTTCCTTTTGCTTCCTGCTTCCACATCTATGGATCTTTGTGATTACATTGGACCCATCCAGATAATCCAGGATAATCTCCCCAACCTCGATGTTCTTAACATAATCACTCTTGCAAAGTGCTTTTAGCTATGTGAAATAACAAATGCTCAGGTTCCAGGGATTCAGATATCAATATCCTGGGGGAAGGAAGGGGAGCATTACTCTGCTTTCCAAAAGAAAAGATAAAAGTAAATAAAACAAGGATTGAAAAAATTGGGAAGAGTAACAATAGTATGCTGCCCAATTCACATCTGTGTGTCTGAGGTCCAAAAACAGAAGCAGCAGAAAAAGGTGGATGATGGACTTTTGTTCACAATCCCAAATAATGCTGAGAAGTCAGTTAGAATAAGGACAGAGGAAACAAACACCGGATAGGGCAAAACAGAAATACTCGATGAACTTAATAAAAGTAATCTTGGTGGAGTGATAGCAAAGAATGCAGGATTAAAGTAGACTGAAGAGAGGCTGTGAGGTGAGGGAATGGTGGGAAGTCACAATGTCACTTCCATAATTATTTATTTGTGTTATACAAACATCTCCTTCCGGTAGAAATGAAATACCACAATATGGGAAGAACATTAAAGCACATCATTTCATCCCCTTAATGGACTATCATGCACGTTCAACTGTTATAAACACTTTGAAAGAGTCTGATATTTTCAAAAGCTTAATTTAAAAAAAGTCAGGCCAGGCACGGTGGCTCATGCCTATAATCCCAGCACATTGGGAAGCTGAGGTGAGAGGGTTGCCTGAGCCAACAGGTTCCAGAACAGCCTGGGCAGCTTGGCGAGACCTCATCTCTACAATAAATCAAAAAATTAGCTGGGTGTGGTGACACAAGCGTCTGTGGTTCCAGCTGCTTGGAAGGCTGAGGCGGAAGGATGGCCTAAGCCCAGCAGGTCGAGGCTGTGGTGGCCATGAGTGTGCCATTGTACTCTAGCCTGGCTGACAGAGCGAGACTCAGACTCCAAAAAATTAAAAGTCAAATAAAAATGACTTATGTAGTATAATCACAACTGCATTAAGATAAATGCATAGATAAAATAATAGAAAAGACATGCAAATCTTCATAGTGACTGTCTATATGGAATTTTTGTCTTTTAAAATGTTCTGTGTTTTTCTCATTTTCTATTATGGACACAAATTATTTTTTAATTCTTAGAAAGTGTTTAGACATAGGAGGATTCCTTGCAACTGTTTTTATTTGAACAACAAAAACAAAATATAAATATTTCACTTAAAAATGTATATGTGCTCACAATAAAGAAACTGTAAAACTTGATTGAAAATGAAACTGGATTCAGTAAAGTGGGTTCAACCCACTAACTATGGGACAACTACTTAAAATCTCTTGTTCACAATTTCCTCTGGATGGAAGCCATCATTGTAAATGTTCCTTTTAGCCTAAACATTTTATAAGAATATTCAGATTCAAGTTACATTTTTATTTTTATGTAGTCTTCTTTCCTTACCTAAATATCCATATAATTAACTAAAAAATTATCAGACCAAACATTATCAGAAATGATCAGAAAAAAGAGAAATCTCTTGAACTATTTTTGGTTTGGATGAATCGGTCACAACCCCACACCACTGTATCACCAAATATGGTCACAGGCACATAAGGAATAAAATAATTTAAAGTAGCTTCAAGACATCAACCAGCTCTGCCACTGAAATGTGCGGGTGTGTGTGTGTGTGTGTGTGTGTGTGTGTGTGTGTGTGTGTGTGTATCTCAATATATTCACTTGCCTGGTTGATTACCTTTCTTAGAAATTGTTTGCTTTGATAAGGGAGAAAGCTAGGCCACACCCAGAGCCACAAGGGAACTTCAGCTAATCAACCAGTTCTCTTTTTAGTAGAGAGCTCCCTCTGGAAATGTTGAGAGGTATTGTCCTCCAGTTGAGCCAGAGCTCACATTTTTTATTCCTTCTGACTTTCTTAGGAGTAGCTTTCCTGTCATTTTGACTTTGAAGTTCAACTATGACTAAGGGGCAAATCACTCTTTCTGAAGCATGCCTATACTTCACTTTCAATGCTTTCTCTGCTTATATTTCCTTAGACACATTGGCCTTCAAGGACATAAAAATGGCAGCCTTGTGGGCATGGGAGTACAGGAAGGACCATTACAATGTCTGGCTAAAAAAGTCACCTACATGTGACTTGCCCAGCTGTCAGAAATAAACCTCCACCAGAAAACAGCATCTGCTCCACCCCTGCCCTCACCAACAGCCAGCTGTTTTCAGTGATTCTCACCTGCTGTCCAAGTTCTCTTAGGATGAACTCTCACCAGGGGTGAAATAAATAAAGACAGCCAAGACTGAGCAGTCAAGCTGCTACAGTACTTTTTTTGTTTGTTTTTGCTGCTGGGGCCACGAACTCCTTCTACCCATCTTGCCCGGCATCTTTCATTTCCTTTAAGTCTCCAGGTTGCCAGCAGTCTCCATGAACTTTGGAATGCCCCTCTTACTCTGCCTCTGATAACAACGTCCTCGTGGTTTCTGCTTACCAAGCATCGGGGTCGTACCACTCCAGCTCAGTCCAGCTGACTATAATTACATTGTGACTACAGGTGTGGAGCTATATTTTTTTTCTATTTGGGAAAACGTTCTATACCAAATTTAGCCTTTGAGTAAAGTCTAGTAAGA
The DNA here is from genome assembly GCA_963574415.1 of Tarsius wallacei. Taxonomy (NCBI): domain Eukaryota; kingdom Metazoa; phylum Chordata; class Mammalia; order Primates; family Tarsiidae; genus Tarsius; species Tarsius wallacei. The sequence continues at coordinate 12,700 of CAUYQG010137865.1, read as the reverse complement.
TTAATATTGTATATTTTAACTTCTTTTGTATATCCAAAGATGTCCCTTTCTATTGCTAATCAGTTGTAATCAGCTGATCCTCAGTGTGTACAAATTTAATTTTCAAGTGGTCATTCAAGACATCCACCAGGCATTAAATTTATGTTAATCTTCAAGTACAATGAATTTAACCTGATAACTGTAGCATTCTCAAATCTTCTCCCTTAAAATATGTCTATGTTTGACTCAGTTTTAGGAATGTGCTTAATGATTTTAATATCTGAAACATGAAAATCTTAGATTCCTTGAAGAAAACCTATTGTATCTAACTCAGTGTTCATGCTTTAAAATGTGGCATCATGGTAAAGATTTCAGACGTTGAGGGCATAGTGTCTGAGTTCAAATCCTCATTCTGCTATGACTTGGGACAAATCATTTCACTTCTTTATTCCTTGATGTCTTTATTTGTAAAAGGGGTAATAAGGGTGCCTGCATCATAGACTAGATGTGAATTAATACATGTGTAGTGTTTAAAAAAATGTACCTGGTATATAGTACATTTTCAATGAATAAGCTACGATTACTGTCCTTGTTATTAATTTGTATCTTCTTTCTGCTAAGAGTGTTAATAGTGTCTATATCATCAGGAATAATTCATTTTTTTAGGGGAAACTTATCAGACATTTGAATACAAAGCTATGCTTTGGAAATCATTATATTAGAAAATTTGTCTGTATGGACATTTCAAAAACTAGAACACAGATGACCTAACCATTTGACGTTAGACATAAAAAACAAGAGTGCTATGGCATACAGGCTAAGGTAAGAGAACAAAGAAAAGGATCTCCAGCATTTATTTAGATCTTACTCAATGGTTTCCTCTTCTAGTTACTGAGGTTAGTAATAGTGAAACTAGTGAAGCTAGTTATAGTGATAGAAAAATATAAATACTCTCAGAGAGTTTACAACATGGGGCAGTTTCCTAGGAATGTTATATCCCATTCAAGTCTAGCCTAGTCACTTCGTTTTCATAAATGGGAACTCAGGCACACAGACAGAGGTGTTGTCCTCGTTCACGTGGTTTAGAAGTGAGAGTCAGAGCCTGAACCCGTCATCCACCACTTCCTACGATCCCATTTGCCACTTCACGTCTTCCTATGTTTGAGCTCTTAGGTTGAAACTGCCAAGCGTGCATGTTCAAAATCTTCACCATGTATACACTTTACTGATAAGACTCTCCAGAGGGTATAGATTTAATTCTGGATTTTAATTGGTCTGAAAAGTCTTTATCAAGAGCTAACAAATTCTATCAACCTTCCTGCTGATTTGCTTATTCTTTTGTTTTGTGGCAGAAAGCTTTTCCCTAATTAAGGCTCTTTCCAGAATGTAGAGATTATGCACTACACCTTGTCCTGAGAAAGCAAATCCCCTTTTCCTAAGAGTCCCATGTTCTTAATATCTGAAGGAACTGAGGCAAAGAAGTTGAACATAATCCAGTCCTCCTTTTCCAACTGAGCTTTCATTTCATACTTCACTACAGTTTCTCTAATCCCTACTTTCTCTTTGGGTTGCAGTGTATGTCAAACACACAGCAGGTTTAAAATCCCTGTTGATCCATCGAGATGCTACACTGTGCATGACAGAGTTTGGCAAGCATGTGCACTGAGACTTTTTTTTTTTTTTTTGAACATCTAAATAATACAGAGCCTGTGTTACCATCAGTTTTACTCTGTGTTCGAGGCCACTAAATCTCTTGGCTACTCCCAGGAGTGCCCCTTTATCTAACAGGCATCATCCTAATTAGGATCTGACCAAACAGCTGGATTTACAATGAGGCATTAACTATCAGTTGAATTCTTTAGACACACACACACACACACACACACACACACACACACCCCATCCTGCAGAAACAAAACTTACAAATGAGTGCTTGAAGACTCATTTCTCACTTTGACCCCTGGGGTCAATGATGTCAGAGAAACTATTTCTGCAAAGAGCTCTACAGTGGGAGTGAACAATCAGGACCAACAATAATGAGTAGCTCTTGAAGGTCACAGCTGTTGAGCAGCTAATTGTAACTTGAAAAGCTGAGTCCCAAGTTATTAATGATCTTGCTGATAAAGTTTTTTTTTCCCATTCCGAGTCATACAAGCTTTTATTCTAACTTTGAAGATAAAGCAAAATGCTGCTCTAGCTATAAATGCAAGACTTTTCCTGTCTAGATGCAGTCACGCATATCTGACTGCCAGCCTTCCTCACACACACAGATATAAACTGGTGACCTTCGTATAAATTAAGGGATGCCTTCTGATTCCAAGATCACTCCTAAGGGAAGAGACAATCATGTCTGCCAAATATTTTATTTTGGCTTGTTAACTACTTAGTATTATAGAACAGACAGAATAAAATCAAGTAAGTAATTCACGCAGAGAGCCAAAATGATCCTTTCCTTACTTTATTTGCATGTGGTGGAACATACCACCTTCATTTGAAACACAGACACTATGTTCCAAACTCAAAGGTGAGTTATGGGGCTGGGAGCGGTAGCTCACACCTATAATTCCAGCACTTTTTTGAGGCTGAGGTGGGAGGATTGCTTGATCCTAGGAGTTTGAGATCATCCCGCGCAATATAGTAAGACCTCATCTTGACTAAAAATTAAGAAAAAACAGCTGGCTTGGTGTCATATGCCTGTAGTCCCAGCTACTCAGGAGACAGAGGCAGAAGGATCGCCTAAGCCCAGGAGGTCAAGGCTGCACTGAGCCAGGATCATGACACTGCACTCCAGCCTGGGTAACAGAGTGAGATGCTGATTCAACGAAAAATTAGAAAACAAAACAAACTGAAGTTGGGTTATGGGAGGTGAAAAAATATTTCCACAAATAATATTATACTGAATAGATATAAATATTACATATATATGCATATGTATATATATGTATATGTGTGTATATATACATATATAAAACAAAATTATACTGGATGTTTAATAAAAAGAACACCGTGCTTTTCTCAAGACTTATAAGGGCAAGGTAATACAAACATGAGGAAATGCAAGGCTCTCTATTAAGAAAATTAGAGAGCACATCACACATGGAAATTTTACTATAGCAAGCACCCCGTATCCCTCAATGATAATTAAATAAGTATTTTTCTCTCTGCTTCTTTTTATAATAAATCTATTGTAATTTCTTCCCAGGTTGGAGTTCAATTTTCAGATTGCTATCATGTATCTAGACACAGTCACGTATTTACACACAGTAGGTTCAGAGTAAATGCTTGCTGAATGAAGGAAATGAAATACTTTAAACACAATGTCTTTCCAGCTGGAAGGTTGTTCATCACTCTCACACAGCAAGTCACTAAGGTTCTTGAATGAACTCCTGAGGCTGCCAGAGAATGATGCAAGACACTCACCTCTCCTCCCCCTCTGCAACCCCAAGGGGATTAGTGAGTAGCTTTCACAAAGCCCAGAAGCAAACCACTGAAATCTGAACTGTAGCCATTAGAATAATGCAAGTAAAGGGGGAAAGCAAAACAAACAAACAAAAATAACACAAAACTCCCTTATTTCCTACAGAGTAAAGATGAGAGCAACACATCCTTAATACTTATTTTATCACAAGTCAGGTCTGTGAAAGAACATACACGCAGACACACACACTCGTCTTCTTTCCTTTTATTTGCTTAATATGTTTGCAGGTGATATGCCGATATAATTATGGTGATATTTTATCAGCAACTCTGTGCTTTCATAGGAAGTGGTCTAGAAATCACATTATTTTATTATTTGCATTATAATTAACGACGCATTAAGGAAATATTTATTGAGTTAACAACATCAGCCATAGACACTATTAAGCTCTCTGGCAAACACATGACAAATAAAGTATGGATCTTTACCTCAAGGATTTTATGACCATGTAAGGAAGGAAGGTACACATATATATAACCAAAATTCAAAAGGATGCTGTAAGCTCTAATTTCCACCTAATCCTGAATTGTACCCCACACCTTTAAAATAAAAATAAAACATAAAAAATTAAAAATACTAATTTCCATGAACTGCCAATTATACACAGATGAATGTTTCCATTACTCTAACTTCTCCAAATACCTATAAAAATGAGAATGTTTTCATCAAGCTCAAGTCATTTAATCACCTATCAAATCTCTTGATTTTTTTCAAAATGAATGTGGCACCATAGAAAGCCGACAGTACCACATTTTCAGTAGAATCAGATCACCTAAGCAAGGGTTCAGGGAAACTTGAATGAATTAATGTATTATCCCATTTTCTTAGAACTGAAATGACAACAATAGTACAAAATTTCAAAAAGCAAAATTCCATCTCCCCATAGTCGGTGTTCACCAGATTCAGTGATGACCCATGGAACTTTCAAGCCATGATAAAAGCTGAAGTAAGCAACGCTGAATTAAAAGGAAATGATTCAAATATCCATTTCTTCTGGGAAGACATTTATTGAGGCGGGAGTAAAACCCAATTTCTATTTGGTAAGATTTTTAGTTGCGAATCTTGAAAGGCCTGGGAAACAGTTGACCATAGAGAGTTAAAAATACTATACACAATTTCTTCACTACTCTCCTAACCCTTTTGAAACAATTCATGTATTTATGCAATTTTCTCTCTGTAGATGATATCCAAATCTATAGCTAAAGATCTAGTTTGATTTAATTTAATTCCCATTATTTTCAAAATCCATACAGAACTGGCTCATGGACACCTGAAAATATATCATACTAAAAAGTGAAATCATTAATTTCCTTAGAAACTAGTATTTCTTGCCAACTATTTAATTCAATGTACGGATAAGGAATATAAGCATAGGTTGAATTCAAAGCCATAAAATAGTTTTAAAACTACATATAATGATATCAAAGCCTTTTATTTAATATACTACATTTTAAAAGAAATTAATAAAGGTACTTTTATTTTTTCAACTTTTAAGTCTATGGTCATAATGTTTTGAATATTTTGTCCCAAGTATAAATTAAAACTGCCATTTTATCACATTTCAAAGCAGTTAATGCATGCATTTATACTAAACTTACATTTAGATCCATTTATAATGAAAAAAAACACTTATCTTCAGGGTAGGAGTCTAACGAATAAAGAAGTCAAAAGCTTTATATATTTTTTCCATAAATGTCAAAGAATTTTAGATTTGGCAAGAGCTTTACAAATAATCTGGCTAATCCACTAACTTGTAGATGAGATATTATGCAATTTGCCTCAATTTATAAGTTTTATAAGTAGCAGGTGGTAGATTATAACTAAGGTGATTCTATAGATTATCACTCAAATCAAGACACTTTTGAGAGTGAAAGAAGATACTGTTAAGGATTACTGCAAGACAATAGGTTAAAACTGAGTCTCTCTGGGAAAACTAGGACATAAGATTAGCCTAACTATAATACACACAATATTATGTTTGCTGTTTTAATTGAGAATATTCGATCTGCTATAGAAGACAAGAAACAAAAGGGATAGATAAAACTCATGTGTTAAGTATCCATATTGACAAGAAGCTTGGGAGACACAGGTGGAAATCATAAGACTCATTAAAAATAACAACCTATAGATCCATTTGAGAAAAAATGGAACATAGTTCTGCTGAACACCAATAGCAAGAATGGAACAGATAATAGTGCTACTTCAAAGAGATGACAAAACCATATATCTTGAAAATTCAAAAAATCCAGATCATAGCACCATAGAATTGACAAATTGAGTCTAAATCTGCTTCCTTTAGTAACACTCATTTAGTGACCATAATGTGTCCTCTGCTTGAAAAACACAGATATAAGCCTTAGCAGCTCAAAAGGTTAATCAGTGAGCTACAGCTGTGGTCTGCTGTATAAGTCCCAGCATCTCTCCAACAGGGTAAGCCAGTGCTACTTCTAAGTACCTTATAACTATTGAGCTTCCCTGTATATCTGGTTGTAGTAAGCACAACATCAGCAGAAATAGCAGATAAAATGGAAAAAGAATTGGGATATTGCAACATTGCCTAAAATAGAATTAAGAAAGTGTGGGCCTTCCACTCCATGGAATCCTATCCTAATTGTGTAAGCCTACCCTACAATGATATTCTTGCTTCCCAATAGAGAATGAATAAAACACGTGATTTCAGAATCATGGCATCTTGGTCTGTAAGTCTTTCAGTTTCATAACTTCTGTTACAGCTTACCCAGTATTGTAGGTTTTTATTGTATCTATATAAATTCCCATATAGTGGCACATATCTCCAAAATACCATTAGTTTATTTACACATTGAACGAAGGTGAGTACTTTCTACACAGCATGCTCAGTCCTGGTTGTTTGGGATATAAAAAAATACATATCATTTGCCCTCAAACAGAGTCCAATGTAGAAAATAGATGAGTGAGTAAACAGACAACTAGGTATAGGACCTCCAGGGATCAAGAAGGCCTTCCCAGAAGAAGTGACACCAGAGAATACAGAATAGAACAAAACAGACAGAAGAGAGAGGAAGAATAGAATCACTAACACTGCTTACTGCATGCTATAGGGTATTCTAAATAATTGATGTGAATTAACTCATTTAACAACCCTATGAGTTATTGCTGTTATGATTCCTATTTGAAAAATAAGAGAACAAAAACATAGTGAGGTCACACATCTTTCAAGTGAGTCATGATTGGACATCAGGCACTCTGGACCAAGCATCCATCTTCTTAATCACTAAATTACACTGCTTCATACCCCAAGTGCTGAGAACTAAAAGATGACTTGGAGTTAGAAAGGCAACAAAAGGGAGGAAAGGGCATAGTGATAAGGGAATGCAAAACCAAGACAAGTTTAGTTTGAACACGGTGTAGGCATGAGGAATTGTGAGACACAAAGCCATTAAAGTAGAAAGGCCTCAGCAATGAGAGTACTTTAAGTGATACTTAGTTTACACAGTCCTTACTAAAACATCTTATTGCCTTATTTGTCCTACAGCCCCATAACTCAAAGTCTGTACATAATCCTACTAGGGGAGAAAAAGTAAATCCATATTGTAGCATGGACAATAAAAACAGAAAACAAGCCTTGACATTTTAAAATAAAAATGACATTCTTTTTTAAAGATATTTTTATTTTAAAGATATGGGGTACGAGTCAGGGTTAGGTATACAAATATTCATTATGCAAGTGCCGTTGTTGAAGAAGTGTGCCTCCCTTCCCTGGCAGTTTTTCACTATTGCCAATCCCTTTCTTATAGTATTAGGATCATTGTTCAAGGTCCACTTATGAGAACATGTGGTACTCAGTTCTTTGTTTCTGTGATAGATCACTCAGTATTATAGACTCTAAGCCCATAATGGTGCTGACGTGCAAATTGGTCCTCCAACCTGAGTATAGGGGCTAAAGACTAATCGAACCAGCTAGCAGCTGGTTCCCTCCGAAGTTTCCCTCAGGATAGCTAGTGCTCTCGCAGACACCCATCCACCCAGTTTTATATGGTAAAGCGAATGATTAGAGGTTATGACATTCTTTTAATTTATATCAACATCTTACAAAAATTCCCAAATGAAGGATTGTCTGAACTACAATATTTTAGTGTACTCTATGTTTAGGCTGCAGTAGAGTTCTATCCATGAGTTACCTAAACATTTAAACCTTGTTTAAACTGCATGGACAATAAAAACTGCATATATGCAATGATTATATGTAAGTTTATGTATTTGTATTTACGTATGTGTATATGTCAATTAAAGATAAGAGAAATGCAGTAATATTTTTCACCCAAGTAGCTACTCAGCAATACAATATTCACATAGTTGTTTCTTTACAAATGGCAAATTATTTTGTATAACATGAGAAATAAAATATAGGTAAGAATTAAATTGGGCAACCTCCTTGGGTCCCCTCCCACTGTGGGAGATTTTCTGTCCTCTCAATAAATCCTGCTTTCTTAAAAAAAATTAATGAAATATATTTTTTCATAGGTCATTCAAATAATTCTGTTAACTTATCTTCCCATTATAATTACATTATTTAATATAAACGAAACTGAATTTATAAATATTAAATTTTCAAAGCCGGGCTTAGTGGCTCAGCCTGTAATCCCGCGCCTTGGGAGGCTGAGGTGAGTGGATTGCCTGAGCCCGTGGGTTCGAGACCCGCCTGGGCAACTTGGTGAGACCTCATCTCTACAATAAATCAAAAAAATTAGCTGGTGTGGTAGCGCGCACCTGTAGTTCCAGCTACTTGGAAGGCTGAGGTGGAAGGATTGCCGGAGCCTGGCAGGTTGAGGCCACTGCACTCCAGTCTGGGTGACAGAGTGAGACTCCAACTCAAAAAAAAAAAAAATTTTCAGAACGGTACATTTTTCCTTTCAGATGTGAAACTATGGAAATAAATTATAGTTCTAGGAGAAAAAGTTTCAAATAAAAATTAAAAATCAATCTGTTTTTGAATTCCTGAGAGTTCTAAGGAATAAAAGAATTAATGTGTTTACTTGTTAACAGAAATAAAAGTGAATATAAATATTTTTGTACTTAAGAAAATATGTTGCAAATAATGCTAATTTATTTTCCTCACCTTCCAAGGTTAGTTTTGATAAATGAATCACTAATGACAAATACTTTTGCCATATTACAATTCTTAAATTTTAGAATTTTTTAAGCAATATATGGAAATATATGTAGATTAATCCAGTTACTGATACAAAAATATGCCAGTGAATTTTTAAATCTATCTCATACAGTATTGAAACATTCCTGGAATGAAAATTTTAAAATTTTATTTTAGGCCGGGCTCGGTGGCTCAGCCTGTAATCCCAGCACTTTGGGAGGCCAAGGTGAGTGGATTGCCTGAGCCCGTGGATTTGAGACCCGCCTGGGCAACTTGACGAGACCTCATCTATACAATAAATAAAAAACTAGCCGGGCGTAGCAGCATGCGCCTGTAGTTCCAGCTACTTGGAAGGCTGAGGCGGAAGGATCGCCGGAGCCCAGCAGGTCGAGGCTGCAGTGACGGGGTGTGTGACACTGCACTCCAGTCTGGGCGACAGAGTGAGACTCCAACTCCAAAAAAAAAAAAAAATTTTATTATTTTAGTATGTGTTCACTCCAACACTTCTTTAGTCTGACAACTTATAATTAACCAATGATCAATATCAAAAAGGAACAGGGCTTTGCAATTTTGAAATGAAAGAAAATAACAACACTTAGTAATATTTCTCCAATTCTATCAACTCAAACTCGCAAACTTAATCCTCCATTATTTGCTCTACTTACATATAGGGCACTTAAAAAGGTCACTGAGTCAGTAATTTATCAGTAAGAATCAGAAACAGTGTCATTTTCTCATCCATTTAGCTCTGTAATCATCCTATTACATATGTATGAAATTTCAGTGGATTAACATTAGAAGAGCCTGCCAGAGGGGCAAAGCATAAGAGAAGTTTGGGAATTCACTTCAACTTACCAACTGAGTCAACCCATGACTGGATCACCTTCAATGGCTTATATTTTTCCCTTCTTTCTTTGTGTGTCTACAGAATCCCTCCCTGTCCATTCCCTGTTTTGGCAATTCTCATCAACTCCAATAGCTTTATTGCTTCTATGTCAAAAATGTCCAACTTGTATCACTAGCATTAACTTTTCTCTTGATACTGAGATTCACATTTTTAGAGTCTGTTTCACATTTGCACATCTAACTCAATATTACCAAGACCAAACTCACCGTTTTCTGTTCCTGAAAAGTCAAAGCTCTCTCTTGACATCCTAATTTTGTGAATGGTACCACCCAGTCACCTAGGCATCTTTGATTCTTCCCTCGACCTCCCTCCTTACATCCAATTAGTAGGCAAGGACTGCAGATTCAAACTCTGTTCATCTCTCACATCATTCCTCTTCTTTCCATCCCTATTGCTATCTCCCCAGTTCAGACACTCATTACCTTCTGCCCTCCAGCAATAACCTAACTGATCTTGCTGCTTTTAAATCCCTCTTCATCCTAATGTTTCCCACATAATGCTGGCAGGTTCTAAACTGCAACTCTAATTATGAACTTCCAAAGAATCCCCAGTGAAGACAAAATTATGTACAAAGTCTCACTCTGACATTTAAGATTCCCTACAAGATGGCCACAATTCCTGCCTTTCAAACTTCCCCTTTCACTATTTCTTCATGTTTTTGTAGTTGGTTAAACTAGACTACTAAACATTTCATAAAAAATATCATAGTTATCTCTGAACTCTAATTCTGTTCACATAATTCAGTTATTTGTGACACCCCCCCCCCTTTACCACCTCCCATCTATGTTTGGAAATTATTCTAGCGATTTTTCAAGATTTAGTCAAAATACAAAAACTTTATCCATCCTCCCTTCTTCCCTATTCCCATCTTATACCAGGAATGTAGTTTTCCTTCTTCTTTAAAACATTACAGCATTCAACCGGCATCATATTCCACCGAATTATAGAGCTGACTACATACTTGGCTTACCTATACTTGCTTTCACCAGCAATGGATTGTGAAATCCTTGAGGAAAGGAACAGTATTTTAGAAGGTACTATATGCATTATGTGTACAACAAATACATGAATCAAATCATTGTCTCTCCTGAACATTTACAGTCAGTGTTCAGTTACCCAAGTCATGAACCTATGAATGTGCCCAAAACATAAAGCCAGTATTATAGAACATCATTCTGTCTCTTCACTAATCTAAACAAAAACATTAATAAGTAAATACATGAATTGATTAAAAATTATTCATAGGTCTTCCATTATATATCTCTAGTATGATTATTACAAAACAAAAAGTCAAAAATGGGTAAATAGTAGTAGAGAACACTAAATAGGTCTCAGGAACTGTATGCTTTATTATATCACAAGATCGCAACGCACACATTTTTATTACCACACTGTATAGACATGATAACAAAGATTTTAAAAATATAATTCTCTGGAACTGGTTAAGACAGCTAATAAACAGCAAACTGACACTGAAAACAAATCTCTCTGATCCCAAAACACATGTATTAATATTTACTGCAATTCCATACTAGTAGCCCCTCTGTAGCAGTAAAAGCAAAATGGTGAAGAATTGAAGATGTATCTAATAACCAAGAAAAAGGAATAGCTTCTTAAGAAGTAGGAGCTAGAAAAAAATCATCAACTTAATCAATCGTACATAAGAAAGAAATAATAAACTAGAACATCTGGCCAAATCTCTGCATTTCTATACTGACGAGATATAAGTGGGGAGTGCAGAGTCTATAAAAACATAGGCATAAGGCGATCTATGAAAATTGGATGTTCTATGCGCAATATCACCTGGCTTGCAGTTTCTTTTCATCTTAATTTTGGACTAAGGCATCTAAAAATATAATGTAAGTGTCCTCTTTGTATCTGGGATACACTTCAGATCTCTTTCACTGTCACACATTGACAGAAGGGCACAAAAGAAAAAGGAAAGGATTTCCTAGTAACTGATTTATTCTGAGAAGTTCTGTTATTGGTTGAATACAGTTAGCTACTCTAGGACATATATGCATCTTAGAATAGGGTAGATACTCAGTGGATTAATGAGATAATTTAAAATGCATTCTCAATTTAATACCCAAACCAAAATATTTTAGGGCCTAAATGCCAAAGTTTAACATCTATTCTCTAATTATTCATATTTTTTAAAAACAGAAAAATTTAATGGTCAAAAGTATAATTCTGCCAACATTTTAATGTTACTCACATGTCTCAAAAGGAGAGGGAACATAAATTGTAATTTATGCCAATAGAAACAAAAGATAGAGCTTATTGCATTTTTGCTGGAGATACATGAAGGCCAAACTCACACATTTACTTTGACTGGATACATCATTCTGGTATTTACACCATTTGCCAAAGAAATAGGGTCTTGGAGAAATTCTTTAAAATTATGTTTAGGGCCAGAATTTTTTTTTTAAATCTCTGTTTCCCTAGAGGCTTATTACCCTTCTTCCCATATAAAAACATAATATGACCCTAGATGCCCATAAGAAACCTGAAGAGTAATGTGCAAAGTATGTATTTTGCATATCAATAAGACCTGGAGTCTTATGTAAATAAGCAAATCTCACTGAAAGACACAAATAAATGTGATCAGGGGCTTTTTTCTGATATAACATTATCGCGTCATATAAAATAAGAAAGCTAACAAAGCACTTTGAAGGACACATTATATTATTGTCCTGCAGTAACAGTTACATCCAAAAGGCTGAGCTTGTAAAACAGAAGGTTTTTCATTGCTGTAGCAACATTAATCTGTGTTCTTTTGTAACAATTTCTTTCATCTCCCTACTTCTTCATGAATTCCTAGACTTCACCTACATACTTCAGACTGTAATATAATACCAAAGTAACAAAAAATTATCAAAAAATTTTGGAGTAAGGAGAGTAAGAATGTGAGAACATGCCAGGAAGATTATTCATCATTGTTACATTCATGCACACAAACACACACACACACACAAACACACAACTTTCAGACCACTCTAATTCAAAATCAGAAGGAGAACAGGAATTGTTCTGTCAAGAATAGAGCTAGCCGGGCTTGGTGGCTCAGCCTGTAATCCCAGCACTTTGGGAGACTGAGGTGAGTGGATTGCCTGAGCCCGCGGGTTCGAGACCCGCCTGGGCAACTTGGCGAGATCTCATCTCTACAATTAAAAAAATCAAAAAAATCAGCCGGGCATGGTAG
>CAUYQG010137864.1:0-11483 GCA_963574415.1 Tarsius wallacei | reverse complement strand
GGTGTCTCACTCTGTCGCCCAGACTGAAGTGCAGTGGCACGCTCCCAGCCACTGCAGCCTCCACCTGCTGGGCTCCGGTGATCCTTCCGCCTCAGCCTAACAAGGAGCCGGAACTACAGGCATGTGCTACCACGCCCGGCTCATTTTTTATTTTATTATAGAGCAAGGTCTCACCAAGTTGCCCAGGTGGGTCTTGAACCCGCGGGCTCAGGCAATCCACTTGCCTCGGCCTCCCAAAGCGCTGGAATTACAGGCTGAGCCACCAAGCCCAGATAACAGACATTATCTTAATGAAATCGGCAAAGATTTCCCTTTGAGGTTGGAAAGAAAACAAAAAGGTCTGCTCCCACAGCTTCTGTTCAGCATTGTATTGGATATTCTAACCAGGACAGTAAGGGAAGAAAAATATATTTAAAATGCAGCCTTCTGGTTTCTGGTGTGACATTTAAAGACCATGGAAGTCATCACTCCCATTCTTGCAAGAAAAAAAAAAAAAGGTGAACAGAACATCAAAAACTCTTCTTAGATGCATCAGAGAATTGTGGTCACAGGGCAACTTGACACCCCCGAACTGGATAGACAGGCACATACAGAATAAGAATTTACTAGAAGAAAAAGCTGCAGCTGGAACCTTTAAGGAATTTTTAAAGGATAATTGACAACTAATTGCTGGAGGCTGAATATGGACTAGCTTGGGAGATACAAATTCCTGTGGGCCCAGCCTTCAGTGGGGCCCCACACTTCTGTGAATTATACCTCCAGGAGCCCTACGTGGTTCTCAGAAAGATCAGAGAAAAATCCCCTCATGTTTCAGGCAAGGAGAGAGGAAAATAACCCTTCTGAAGTACACTGAGAGTGTTCTGTTCACATCGATAAAAGCTAAACTCAAAGGAATCTATTATACAAGAGCCTGACCAACACAGGTTTCATCAGAGCTCAACCGATGCGGAATAAGGAAAATTCCCCACTCTAACCCCCTTTCGCTTTCCTGGAACCCCTAAAGTGGGGAGGGAATGCCGAGAAGCACGTGTGAAGGTCACAGTCAGGAGCAGGGGCTCACCGAAAGATTGAGACCCACCTGTGGGAATATAGACCATTCTCCCTCTCCCATCACCTTACACCAACACATCAACAGGACTCCTATGTAGTAACAGGGGATTACAGCTGAAAAGAACTGCAAGATTCTACTTAAGAAGGAATCTCTAGGAAAACCCAAAGACAAAAAGGGGACAAAAATGTATTGAATGGCCCTCACACTCATTCAAATGGCTATCATTAAAAAAAAAAAAAGTAAGCCGGGCTCAGTGGCTCAGCCTGTAATCCCACACTCTGGGAGGCCAACGTGAGTGAATTGCCTGAGCCCGCGGGTTCGAGACCTGCCTGGGCAACTTGGTGAGACCTCATCTCTACAATAAATTAAAAAAAATTAGCCGGGCGTGGGAGCGCACGGCAGTAGCTCCAGCTACTTGGAAGGCTGAGGCGGAAGGATCGCCGGAGCCCAGCAGGTCGAGGCTGCGGTGGTCGGGAGCGGCCACTGCACTCCAGTCTGGGCGACAACATAATTAGTTCTTATAAGGACCAGAGGTCGATGCAATCATTTTATTTTCATTGTGCAGATGCATAAACTGAGACATTTAGAAGTTACATACTTTCTCCAAGGTCACAGAACTTATAAGTGGTGGAGCTGGGATTTGAACCTAAGAAGTGTGACCCCACAGCCCATGCCTGAACATTCATCATACACAAAATGTACAGAGAAGGGAGTCTGTGACTGAGCACTGATCATACAACTGTCTGATGACATGCAACATTCATCTGCATTGGTCCAAAACAAGTGTCTATTCCAGTTAACTCACACTTAACACTAACTTTCTGTTGGAAACTCCCAAACCCTAGGAATTATATTTTACTTTCTGATTTACTGTTCTTCTCTTATATGGAAAAATCTGCTTCAATTTTTGAATGTGTTTCTTCTTGATGAATAAGTGAATCCAACTATCCGGTGAGGACTCATATTTAAGATCCTCTGACTACAACTGTGTGAATCAACATTAATATCCTCTTCTTCAACATATCATCTCAACCAAGCATCATTTCTATTAAGCCAAGTATCTTGTTAGGTGCTTTCACTGTGTCCAAAATGTCATTTTCTTGTAAGTGACAGATCACTTTTTATCTTCAAAACTCTTGCTAAGATTCAATCTTCTCAGTGAAGTCATTCTTCCCTATGTTACTTCCATCCCTTGTACATGCTATTAGTACAGCACTTGCCACTCGGATTTGCATTTATTATTACATGCCGCCTTCACACTGGGATCTCAGGTAAGATCACTGAGAACTATCTGTATTTTGGCATGCCCAGATCTTAGAAAGTTGCCTAGAATATATTAGATGAAAATGTTTATGAAACTAAATTGAAAAGTGACTATTATGTTAGCATTGTTGCAGTCTGACCATACTTTTAATTTATTTTTAATTTCTTAATTTTTAAAATTTTTTTTTTATTTTTTTGAGTTGGAGTCTCACTTTGTCGCCCAGGCTGGAGTGCAGTGGCAAGCTTACAGCCACCACAGAGCCAAACTGCTGGGCTCAGGTGATCCTTCCGCCTCAGCCATCCAAGTAGCTGGAACCATAAGCGCATACCTCCACACCCGGCTTTTTTGATTATTGTAGAGACAAAGTCTCACCAAGTTGCCCAGGCTGGTTTCAAACCCCTGAGTTCAGGCAATCCTCTCACCTCAGCCTCCCAAAGTACAGGGATTACAGGCATGAACCACCGCGTCCAACTTGGCAATATTTTTTATACACATACCTCTACAACCCAGTTTTTAGTTAGGGTGTGAATTAACTCATGTATGTTGAGAAAAATTTATTTATATTTTGTTCAAATTGTCCATAAAACTATATTCTTCTAGTGAGTCTTATTTCCCTATAATCTTGTGATGACATTTTTAGTATTATTTTGCATTAAAGTAAATTTTTATTGATTTCTTTCTCTCTTGTCTTTCTTTTTTTTTTTTTTGGAGATAGGGTCTCACTCTGTCACCTAGGCTGTAGTGCAGTGGTGCCATCACAGCTCACTGTAACCTGGAACTACTGGGCTCAAACAATTCTCCCACCTCAGCTTCCCTAGTAACTGGGACTATAGACATGTGCCATCACTCCAAGCTAATCATCATAAATTTAGAAAGGAGTCTATAAGTTGAAAGCAGTTACATATATAGTGGCAAATTTTACACAGTGCCCATTTTTTTAAAAACTACTTTATTCTTTAGCAGCATAGAAAACAGCACCACCAGGAACAGTGGTTCATGCCTGTAATCCCAGCACTTTGGGAGGCTGAGGTGAGAGGACTGCCTGAGCCCACAGGTTCCAGAAATGCCTGGGCAACATAGCGAGAGCTCATCTCTACAATAAATCAAAAAATTAGCCAGGTGTGGTGGCACGTCTGTAGTTCCAGCTACTCGGAAGGCTGAGGCAGAAGGACCAGCTGAGCCCAGCAGGTCGAGGCTGCAGTGGCTGTGAGCATGCCACTGTAACTACAGCTTGGGTGACAGAGTGAGACTCTGACTCAAAAAAAATATACAACTTCCTTTTCTAGCAGGATAGCTGATTAAA
Organism: Tarsius wallacei; assembly: GCA_963574415.1. Taxonomy (NCBI): domain Eukaryota; kingdom Metazoa; phylum Chordata; class Mammalia; order Primates; family Tarsiidae; genus Tarsius; species Tarsius wallacei. Next base: position 7,865 of record CAUYQG010137864.1, on the reverse strand, counting down.
ATAATTAGAAACCATACCACTGTAAATACCTAAGTACAGTGAATGAAATATAACAAACCTTATTTTAAATGCATAGCTACGTTTTCAATCAAGAAAAAAAAAAAACCTGTAGGTTTTTTCTAAAAATAAAGTGGAAACTGAATAGAAACAAAATGGAAACTGAAAACCAAAGGGTAACCATGTGAGTGGAACCTGGGGCTGTCCTGTGATCTACTTTTCCTCCCAGTATTTTAGAGACTCAAACTGTATCTCTCATATGAGAAAGGGGACATGCCCAGAGATCTATATGTGCCATGCATTCCTTTTAACAATATGCATCATATTGTTCCTGGCACAGTGACTACCTTTAGGCTACCTAGCAAAGCTAATTCAAAGCTTTTTTTAAAAAAACATGCCACAAGTTTATCTCAGGAAAAAAAAAAAAGCAGGAAAAAGCCTCACTAAAGTAAACTGGCAATTAAAAAAATAAAACATGGAAATCACAGAAATAAATGATCATGAATGAGATTGAGCAGATAAGATAGAAAGACTGGGGATTCAAGAACTTGAGCTTTGTAAAGATAATATTAACAAGAGTATAAAGATAACACATATAAGTGTAACACTTTTTTAAATGCACAGAGGGGACATGCACAGTGGCTTATGCCTCGATACCAGCAATTTGGGAGGCCAAGACAGGAGAGATGCCTGACCCCAGGAATTCAAGACAAGCCTGGGCAATGTGGCCAGACGTCAGTCTGTACAATTAAAAAAAAAAAATTAGCTGGGCATGGTGACTCGTGCCTGTAGTCCCAGCTACTTAGAAGGCTGAGGTGGAAGGATCACCTGAGCCCAGCAGGTCAAGGCTGCAGTAGCCATGTTGAATAGACAGAATGAGCTCATTTCAGTAGGATAAGTCAGGCTGCAGCAATCCTTGTGGGTGCTATCCAACATTCACCCCACCCCTTCTATAATAAGCAGCTGCGTGATTTGGGAATGGAACTCAGTTCATGGGTGGGCCTGACTGGCCTGCCATTCCCCTCCCCAAACCATGTCTGTCCTACAATACATATATATCTGTAGAGATGAGGCCTCGCCAAGTTGCCCAGGCTGGTCTCGAACTCCTGGACTCAGGCCATCCTTTCACCTCAGCCTCCCAAAGTCCTGGGATTACAGATGTGAGCCACCAGATCCAGCTACCTTTGATATTTCTATGGGAAATCATCCCATAGAAAAAGAGCAAATACTCCCAAAATGATTGATTTCAATTTTCAAGCAACTTGCAAAATTCCTGATAATTAGGCCAGATATAATGGCTCACACCTGTAATCTCACACCCTGGGAGGCTGTGGCAGGAGGATTGCTTGAACCCAGGAGTTTGAGACCAGCCTAGGCAGCATAGCAAAACCACCTCTCTACAAAAAATTAAAGAATAATCTGGGCATGACAGCATGGTAGTACCAGCTACACAGGATGCTGAGGTATCAGCCTACAGATGATAAATATTTTCCTCAGAGTCTAGCAGTAGAGTTACTTACTGCCTTCCCAGGTACTGATGGAAGTTGAAAAAGCTTTGTCAGCCGGGCTTGGTGGCTCAGCCTGTAATCCCGCACCTTTGGGAGGCTGAAGTGAGTGGATTGCCTGAACCTGCGGGTTCGAGACCCGCCTGGGCTACTTGTCAAGACCTCATCTCTACAGTAAATTAAAAAAATTAGCCGGGCGTGGTAGCGCGTGCCTGTAGTTCCAGTTACTCGGAAGGCTGAGGCAGAAGGATCGCCGGAGCCCAGCGAGTCGAGGCTGCGGTGGCCAGGAGTGGCCACTGCACTCCAGTCTGGGCGACAGAGTGAGACTCCAACTCAAAAAAAAAAAAAAGAAAAGAAAAAGCTTTGTCTTAATATGCATTTCATCAGCTCTTCCAGTGTTACCTTGAGATTCCAAGATTCCAAACTTTAAAAGAGACTCAGAAGAGAGCAATGGGCAGAGAAAGTTACATGCCATTTCCAACAGATTATAAGCACAGACATGTCTAAAGTCACAGATTTCAAAGACAATGACAGTCTTTCTTAATACTGTGTGCATTTTTCTGTTGGCATCCACTTGCATAAAACTCATTATTTATACATGCACTTAATTCCACTGACAAGGAGTGTATTTCTTGACTATTGTGTATGAGGATTGCAGGGGAATTTTGATCCATTTCAGCCATTACCTAATAGCAGTGCATTATCAGACACTACCTGGCAATACACACTGAGCTTTAGACAATTATGATTGTCATTTTTTAAATGTATTTTTTATTTTAAAGAAATGGGATACAAGTCAGAACTGGGTACACAAGTGGTCTAAGTACAAATGAGTTTTAGATTATTCAAAGTATAATTTTCACTGTGTCATTCGGCACCATTTCCCACTGCTAGTGATGCCAGGTGGAGTGTGGCACAAAATCCGTGGATTCTTTGGTTCATTTCTAAATTGAATTTTAGAGCAGCTAGCAAAGTTTTCAAATAAAGTTTATTAGAGAAAGAAGAGAGAAAAGACAGGGTGACATGCCAGAGCAGGCATGGCAAAAGAAACCGCCCCTTTGCTCATTAAGATAAACCTGATATACCTTCACAGTGATTGATATGCTAAAGAAATTGGGGCCTAGAGGCCCCGCACCCCCTTGGAGATTGACTTTTCTGGGATCCTGATGGGAGGAGGAAAAAAAGGAGGGGTGATCTTTTCCTGATCACATTGTCTTTTGTGGGAGACCTGTCAGACATATCCAAACCACAAATTTCTTAGTCAAAAAGTGGTCTTAATATCATCTCTATAGCTTTGGTCAGTTAAGGGGTGGTCTTTGGCCTTCCACTTTCAACAGGGAACCTGAAGGTTTCTTAGAGATTATTCTACTAAACTGTGAATTGAAAGGTTGGACTGTCCTAGTCTTGCATCTGATGAAGTTTCTGTTTGCTTTGCCAAGGGGGTGGGATAGACTGCCAGTTTGGCCTGCAATAAAATGTAAATTTTAAAATGTCTGAGTGGCCAGGCGAGGTGGCTCACGCCTGTAATCCCAGCACTTTGGGAGGCTGAGGCGAGAGGATTGCCTGAGCTCAGGGGTTCAAGACAAGCCTGGCAACCTGGTGAGACCTCATTTCTACAATAAATCAAAAAATTAACCGGGCGTGGAGGTATGCACTTGTAGTTTCAGCTACTTGGAAGGCTGGCGGAAGGATTGCCTGAGTCCAGCAGGCCAAGACTGCGGTGGCCATGAGCATGCCACTGCACTCCAGCCTGGAAAACAGAGTAAGATTCCCATAGAAAAAAAAATAGATTTTTTTTTATAATAAATCGTGATAGATACACTTTTTTTTTTGAGTCAAAGTCTCACTCTGTCACCCAAGTTGGAGTGCAGTAGCACATCAGGCCACTGCAGCGTTGGCTTGCTAGACTCAGATGATCCTTCTACCTCAGCCCTTCAAGTAGCTGGAAATATAGGCATGCGCCACCCTGTCCCGCTAATTTTTTTACTTACTGTAGAGACGAGGTCTCACCAAATTGCCAAGACTGGTCTCAAACCCCTGAACTCAGGCAATCCTCTCATCTCTGCCTCCCAAAGTGCTGGAATTGCAGGCATGAGCCACCACGCCCAGCTAGATCCACATTTTTAAAAGTTGCATAGCAGAAAAGATGAATACATCCAAGCTATAGATATCAATATTGGTGACCCTGGCAAAAATAATGTTTTAAAAAAGCAACTGCCAAAAATACAATTGCATAATGCTTTTTAAATATAATTTTGAAAACCTTATATATGTATATATGTGTGTACAGTCATGGCAATCAGAAACAATTTCACAAGAGTAGTAACTTCAAAAATTGGAGGAGGTGTGATACTATTAGAAATATTTATAATGCTGGGCACAGTGGCTCACGCCTGTAATCCCAACACTATGGGAGGCAGAGGCGAGAGAATTGCCTGAGCCCAGGGATTCGAGATCAGCCTGGGCAACTTGGCAAGATCTCATCTCTACAAGAAATCAAGAAAAATTAGCCAGGAGTGGTGGCACACACCTGTGGTTCTGATACAGAGACCCACTAAGGTCTGTCCATATTGTCACATTCCCTAGAGAAGGGCATAGCAAGGGCTCAAGAGCTTCTGTACGTTCCTGCACAATATTCCTGAGAGCTAATAAAAGGTGCGCTTCCCCTTATCTCCTATGCACTTCCAGTAAGTAGCTTCATGGGATCCTTGACTTCCCTATAGTCTATGCCGAATTAACTGAAAGATGCAAATCTCCCTTTACTCCCTTTTTCTGAGTAGTTATAAGTTTGAAAAATAATATAGTATCAATGTAATCATAAGCCTTCTGATTTGTATAACTTTTGTGTCAATGTAATCATAAGTTTTGTGATTTGTGTAACTTTTGTGTAATGCATGATGTCTTAGGCCTTGTAAACTCCCTTTAACCTATGGCAAGCTTGATGAACGCTTCTACCGGGCCCTACTGATAAAAGCTATAAGATACCTCTGATACCTGGCACCAGGAAATCTGAACCAAAAAATGTCACTATCAATAAATGCAGCTGAAACTCAAGTTTTATACAATGCTCTGCTGGTCACGTGGCTAATGTATAATAGGTATTAACAACTCTGAACTATAAAAGTGAACTGTAAAAGCCTGGAGGTGTATGACTCATGCCTTTAATCCCAGCACTTTGGGAGGCAAAGGTGAGAGGACTGCCTGAGCTCCGGGGTTTGAGACCAGCCTGGACAACTTGGTGAGACCTCATCTCTACAATAAATCAAAAAATTAATCAGGCGTGGTGGCGTGTGCCTGTAGTTCTGGCTACTTGGAAGGCTGAGGCCAAAGGATCGCCTGAGCCCAGCAGGTCAGCTCAGGCTGCGGTGGCTGTGAGTGTGCCAGTATACCCCAGCCTGGGGGACAGAATGAGACTCCGACTCAAAAAAAAAAAGAAACAAAATTTGCCTTGCAAGAAAATGGGCTTAGGCGAAAATAAAAATGTAGTTAGTCATATATTTTCAAAATTCTATACCTCCTTTGGTCATTGACAAATTTAGTGGGGGGGGGGGGCGCGGGTTTTTTGTTTTTTGTTTTGTTTTGTTTTGTTTTGAGTTGGAGTCTCACTCTGTCACCCAGGCTGGAGTACAGTGGTACACTCACGGCCACCACAGCCTCGATCTGCTAGACTCAGGTGATCCTTCCGCTTCAGTCTTCCAATTAGCTGGAACCACAGGCGTGTGCCACCAAGCACAGCTAATTTTTTTTTTTTTTCTTGTAGGGACAAGGTCTTGCCATGTTGCTCAGACTGCTCTCGAACCCCTGAGCTCAGGTAATCCTCTCACCTCCGCCTCCCAAAGTGCTGGATTACAGGAGTGAGCCACTGCGCCTGGCTACTGACCAATTTAATAATCTTGCTTCTCAGGTCTTCCTTTCCTGTCTCATCTTTTTCCCACTTGTGTAAAATATCTAGCATTCTGTGTATAATTATGCAATCCATACTGATAATATTTATTTGCTGTAAATAAGTCTCAAATCTTTAATAGAATTTATGTGGTGCATGCTTGTTATTCCAGTTACTTGGAAGGCTGAGGCAGAAGGATCACCTGAGCCCAACAGGTCAAGGTTGTGGTGGCCATGAGCATGCCACTGCACTCCATTCTGGGCTACAGAGTGATACTCCAACTCAAAAGAAAAATTGATGTTTTCCCTACGCAACTTATGACTTACATGTGCCCCGGAATTTCCCCGAGATAACAAAAGTTTCTCAGCATTACAAACAATGAAATAAGGTGTTTTCGTGTTTTTTTTTCTTGGTAGAAAAAAAAAGAACTAAAACTTCATGTGATTACTCAGGACCTGAAAGAACAAGGAAAGCACCCAGAGATGTACTCCCCTCAAATGAAAACATATTTTGAGAAATGGAATAAAGGAGAAACAACATTGAAGGTTTTACTAATGTCTGCACTTTTCCTCTTAGCAAGGATCAACCATATAATTTATTTGTTAGAACTGTATAACTAAAGTGGCTTTATCAAACTTTAGCACAACTGTATTTTTTTTGTTTTGATTTGTTTTGTTTTGAGTCGGAAGTCTCACTCTGTCACCCATGATGGAGGACAGTGGCATGTTCACGGCCACCGCAGCCTTGACCTGCTGGTCTCCGGCAATCCTTCCATCTCAGCCTTACAAGTAGCTGGAACATCAAGCACAGGCCACCATGCCCAGCTATATTTTTTTATTAATTGTAGAGATGAGGTCTTGCCACATTACCCAGGCTGGTCTTGAGTCATTGGGCTCAGGCAGTCCTCTCACCTCTGCCTCACAAAGGACTGAGCAACTTGGCAAGACCGCGTCTCTACAATAAATAAAAAAGTTAGCTGGGCATAGTGGCACGCACTTGTAGTTCCAGCTTCTTGGAAGGCTGAGGCGGAAGGATTGCCTGAGCCCAGCAGGTAGAGGTCGAGGTGGCCAGCCTGGGCAACAGTGAAACTCCAATTCCAAAAAAGAAAAAGTTTAGATTTTAGATCCCATCCTTTGCCTCCCAGACTCATGGTTTACATATATAGGGAAAGGGTATAGTACTTTAAAAGGAATTTTTTTTCCTTTTACATCCCAGGTCTCCCTAAGAAGACAGAAGGAATCTGTAAGACAACTGAAGTAATTTGCTTAAGAGGGAGAAATTATGGTAAACCAATGCTTACAATAACATCAAGGTTGTTTTGACCTAAGGGTGGGATTTATAGTAAGCCCATAAAAGTAAATCAATATGGCAGATTAGCATCCAAGATGGGGCTACTTCAGCCTCCACATCCATAATAAACTTAGACTAATGAGAGTCAGAAAAATGAAAAAAGCAAGCAGATAAATTCCTTTCCTTTCTTTCCATCTCAGACTTTTCTGAGTAGCAGGGATACCCTACAACCTACTTAGAATACTTCCTTAGTGATAAAAGCAAAATGGTATACTTTCTTCTAAAGCTGTAGCCTCCTGGGCAGTACCACATTTTCTTTTTTCCTAACTCACTTATTTTTCCCTCACTTTTGCTATCCTGCCATTGACCTTCCCTAAGCTTTGACTCAGGATTCATTTTTTAAAGGGAGCTTTAAAACATCCTCTTCGAGGCATTTGTGATCTTAAACATATAAGAAATCTAAAATATGAGAATTAAAAGTCTTTCAGTGAAATTTCCATTGATATTCACAATTATCACTTTTTAACAACAGCAATGTCCACAGTTTAAAAAAAATTATAAGGCAAAGTTCTCATTTATGCCAGTAAATCTATTTCAGAAGAAAATCTTATTTTTTTCATAGCTTTGTATCATGTAATGCAAAATACTAATTAAAAAATGCTTCAGTTAGATCTGGTGAAGGATAATAAAAGAATGAAAATCACAATTTTTTCTTCTTTTTTTGAGTTGGAGTCTCACTTGGTCACCCAAGCTGGAGAGCAGTGACACGCCTCTGGGCCACCCCAGCGTCAACCCACTGGGCTCCTGAGATCCTTCCACCTCAACCTTCCAAGTAGCCAGAACTACAGGCATGTGCTACCACACCCAGCTAAGTTTTTATTTATTATAGAGACGAGGTCTCCCCAATTTGCCCGGGCTGGTCTCGAACCTGTGGGCTCAGACAATCCACTCCCCTCAGCCTCCCAAAGTGCTGAGATTACAGGCTGAGTCACCAAGCCTGGCATTTTTTTTTTTTGGGGGGGGGGGCCTCTTTTAAGTCGGAGTCTCACTCTGTCACCCAGGCTGGAGTGCAGTGGCACACTCATGGCTACCGCAGCCTCGACCGGCTGGGCTCAAACAGTCCTTCTACTTTAGCCTTCCAAATAGCTGGAACTACAAGTGTGCGCCAACATGCCCAGCTAGTTTTTTGA
>CAUYQG010137861.1:0-22586 GCA_963574415.1 Tarsius wallacei | reverse complement strand
GTTTTACCCCAGCTAGTTGCAAATTGCTATGTGAAAGTCACAGGTGTGACTTGTTAATCTATGTGATCAGTATAGTTCTTAGAACTTGGAAGTGATTTATAATGTAATAGTTAAAGAAATAAGTAAGTTTTGTATGGATATTAAGAAATGATAATCATTAGAAAATGTTAGGAGTTTATAAATTTATAGTTTAGGATGATAATCTTTAAAAATCGAAACAGGATGAACAAAGATACATTGCATGCCCGATTCGTTAGATTGAAACTGATTGCCTTGAAAACAAAAAACATGTAGGGTATAAAAGGAGTTGGAAAACACAATAAATCGGCATTTGTCTTGCTTGCAGCAGAGTCAGTGTCCAAGTTTTTTTTCTTCTTCGCGGTTCCTGATTCTCCCGCCTCAGGCCCTGACTCTTTCCTGGAGCTGATCTCCGGCATTCTGCCTCTTAAACATTTCACTTTTTTTCTCCACTGCCACTACCTTGGTTTCAATTCTATTTATATTTCTTTAGATTGTTTCAATAACCGTTAAATGGCTTCCAAGTCTTACACCAAGCTAACTTTTCTGTTGATATGCATATCTAATCATGTTGTCTTCTACTTAAAATTCTTCATGGAATTCTCATTGCTTTTAAATTCATTATGACCTCTTGCTACCTTTTCAGATTCAGCTATTTTTACATCCCACATAGACTGTTCTTCTGAAATTTCCTAAAAAGTACTATTACTGATAACAACTATGGCTGCTCGTTGCTTGCAGGCCAAAATGAACAATCATGAGATGTAGTGAAAGGAAGGTGATTTTATTCCAAAAAGCCAGCAATTTGGGAAATGGTCATACTCATGCCTTAGGAAACCATTTCAGGATTTTGGGCTGAGGCTAAGGGTTTAAGAAGGGAGGCCTGATATAGAAAACATTCAGGGGGGATCATGAGTGCTGGCCTATGTAACTTGCTTCCACCACTATATCAAGGAATTGTCCTACAGAAAGTTTGACTGGAGTCATCTTGGCTGCAGCCTGATGGTAGATCAATCATCCGTGGATCCCCTCAGGTGAAAGGGCTCCACTATCAAGGCTCAGGCCTCGTTTGTTCTAAGATTAGCCACCAGTATTCTCTGGGGCCTGGCTGGCATTAGCCTGATTGTGGCCAGGTTGTAAATTAACTACTTAGAAGCTCTCTCTGTGTGGAGAGAGTTTGGCAGCTGGGCCTTCGTGTCCAGCTTGCTTTGAGATCAGTTCTTAGAATTTCTAAGAAAGCACAGAATGAGATAAGCATCACAGTGTAAGGAAATGTCTAGTGGAACAAGGGAGGAAAACAATTTCTCAAACAAGCGTACAGTTAGATAAATGGGTATGTGGATTGTGTAAGGGAGGGCTGAGAGCAAAAGAAAAAAAGACTTTAAAAATTCTTTTTAGAACAAGACACTCCATTACAGTACCATACTTCCTTATGCCTCTGTACAATTGTTCATCTCTCTACTAGCAAGATTCAGCTTATCAAGGACCCACTCCAGGGCAACTGAAAGATTAACTAGGGGTTCCCTACGTGGGAGGCAATTCTAGTAGGAGAGTCATTATGTGGGAAGCCTGAGCTCATTATCTGGTAGAAGACCAGAATCATTTTCAAGAAAAATCAAGATGTGAGTGCAATCTTTATGGAAATGTATGGCAAAACAGTATCACCCATAAGGAAAAAGAAATGGAAGACTAGAAATAGGGAAAGTTAATCGTGTTCATGCTAATATAAAGAAAAAGGAAGTTTGAAAAAGAAGCCTTGCCTAGCTGTTCACACTTGAGACAATAAATTGAGAGTCAGGCCTGGCAAATCACTTTTATTTAAAAACTGGGTCCCTTCAAGGAAATGAGAAAAATACCAGAATAATTGTAGAACCCAAATTAGAGTGGCTAAAATATTCGTAATGATTCCCTCAGTGGTCAGTTCTACCAGTCTCTCTGGCCATGATTGATTGAGTCGAGTGTAGAGACATGTGGCCCAAACTAAACCAAGGTCTCTCCCTTTGGAATTTATAAAGTAGAAGAGGAACAACCAGAGGCAAAAGGCAATGTGAGTTGAGTCCATCATGACAATGACCTAATGATTTGCTGTTCAGGCCTTCCCAGAACAACCCTGAATGCCTTCCTTCTGGAGGTTTGATTTGGATTGCCCAGAATCCCTTACCGAACTTCTTTTGCAAATTGAGTATACTAAAATGTCTTCAAATTATTTGGGAACAAAGTAAACTGGAATTCAATGTGGTTAATATAATTTCTTTTGTGTGAAAAAGGGGATGCTTGAAATTTATATTTAAAACAACAAAATAAATCCTGACCCCACAAATGTGTTGTTTTCCAATGTTGGTGGGAGACGCTCACCAACTTTCATGACTGTAAACCACTTTCTCTCCTAGTTGGTGTTGTGGCTTCTAGTTGGCATCATGCAACTTGATCACAGGTGTTACAGAAATGCACGACAGAGATGGGCAGACACCAGGCAGAGAGGACTGGTATTTTTTTGAAGGCAGGGTGTGTTTTTGGTGATACAAGCACTCTTTACCTGACAATCCCTTTGGAAGAAGCATTTATTATATACTCTGCCACTTGGAGTTAATGATAGGTCAACAGTTTAGCAGTTTCAGACAGATAATAAAAAATACAATATTGAGAGAAATGGGCTAGGATTACCCTATAATCCTTGCTGTTGAGGATCATAACAAAGTGAACTCATCCAGGGAGAGTCATTGTTTGCATTGACCAACATAGCATGGGTAGAGAAGAAACTAGAATTTAGATAAACCAATGTTATAAGTGGGAAGATAGATTCTGTGACATACCCAAAGACTGGGCTGAAAACAGGAGAGAGAATAATGGAGCCAGTGATAGGTACAATGGTCTACAGTTCAAGACACCAAGGTTGATTCAGGTTGAGTGTGAGTAGGTACTCGAAGGATCTCTCTGTTTGAAAACACTTGCTAATATGTCCCTCGATCCACAAGTTTATTACACTCCATGACAGCATTAACCCCACAGAGGCCACAGATTGCCTTGTAGGTTTCCCTTACGAAGCTGAGCTCATGGAAGATAAGAACTGTGTGATCATCTCTGGGTACTCAGCACTTAGCAGAGTACCTGGCACAGGGGAGTCCACCAATATTTGCTGAAAGCACGATGAATAAACTAGGGCTTTAGCAAACTATCTGAAACACAAAAGTAGTATTTTAATCTAGTTTAGATAACTATGGAAGAGAATGACGGAAGCAAATAATTAATATAAAGGTGTTTTTCAAAATTCAAATAGAATATCCTTGCATAACGTTCTTTTTCAGATTGCAAATAATTGCCATATTCTCCTGAGTAACTTTTAAACATTAAACTGATGCTGGAAGTGGGGTGGGGGGAGGGGAGGAAGGCAAGTCCCTCTTGCTTGTAGCAAATACAAGTATGTGTTTTCTTCTTTTGTCAAATCCCTATGTTCTGGGAAACAATGTCTTTGTGCTCCTTCTGCATATTTATGATCTTCTAGTGAAGTGTTAATCTTTAACTAAAGCAGGGATCAATCACAATGTACTTAACAAAGAAACGGGATCCCCTTGCCTTCACACCAAGTAAAATATTTGCACTGCTCTATTGCACATTGAGAACCGTACTTTTAAAAAATTGTCTATTCATAGTGTGGTCATAAGTATCTTAAAGTATCCCCGTATCTATCCAAGAACTGTCTATTTGAAAATAGCAATTTCACCTTGAAATGTCAGGATGCAGAATTATAATCAGTAGTTAGAGTAAATCTGATTGCACTAAGATTTGTCTCCAATCAAAACATAAGCTTAATCTCTAACAGAGGTCCTAGCAGTCCTGCTGTGAGCATTAGCAAGTTACATGTTCTTCCTCAGCAGCAAACAGCAACAAATAAGATAAGTACAAGATAGGAGTTTAAGGTTCGATTTTAATCAGTTTCTCTCATATTTTTAAAAAGATACTAAAAAGAAGTGTCAGCAAAATTGCCATGTATGATAAAGCTATTCCCATAATAAATACATACAAAAGTTTCAGCATGATAGTAAATTTGGCAGAGCCTCAAGTTGCTTTCTGCTTGTCAAATAATAGTGATAATAATAATAATACTAGCACAAAAGCCCTCCTGAAAACATAATTTAATGTTACAAACTGTCTTCTTTTTTCTCCCCAATATTTCAATGGTCAGAGAGAATATATCTCGTTGTTACAGAACTTTAGAGATAGAGGGATAATGAAAAAACATGGCTTTGGAAGGAGTTAGAACTCAATCAGAGTATCAACCCTGCTACCTTTGGCCTCAGTCTACTCAATTGTAAAATGGTACAAATAACACCTATTTTATCGAGTTGACATGAGGAATGAAGCAAACAGGAAGACATGTAAAATTCCTAGTATAAGGTAACTGTTCAAGGGTTTATCTTGTGGGAGGCCTACTGAGGTTTCTTTAATGCATGAAGATTTAAAGTTGAAAGGGACAACATACAAAGGAGGAGAGGAAATATAGCAGACATGGTTTACAAAATAGAAGAAAATGAATGTACTGGGTCTAAATGTCATTTGAGGATGAAAACCTGCATTGATTTCTGATGACATTACCATAGCATGGGGTCGGCCATCTCTCCACTACTCCTCTGGCCTTTCTTCGCCAAATCCCTGTGTTCTCAGAGGATAACCTCCCAGAAATTGATCACTTAGCCCCTGAACTTATGGCCTGATGGATCTAATAATGTTGTTGCTAAATCGTTTCCCTTTCTTGTTTCTTGTCTCTGCAAAGCGAGAACACCCTGTTAGAGATAATAGCTGAACTAATTTATAAAGATAGTTTTTCATTCACTGCTCTTTGGACTGAATTCAGAGAATATGTGTTTTTTGCATATGTTGTCTTAGACAAACTCCACTTTAAAAATATCTTCACTACCCCTCTTCCTCTTCCTCCTCTTTTTTAAAAAGAGAAACAATAAAAAACAAATAAATAAATAAGACTCTTCAATTTTAAAAAATATTTAAGATTGGAAATAGTTCCCATCTTTTATTCATTATTATTCACATCCCTCCATTGAGTTATAACTTGTATGCCTTTAAGGTTTGAGCCTAAGTTTTCCCAACATTTGGAAAGTGTTGTATCTGAATAAACAAATATGGCAAGACTGTCTATTAATTGCCACTAATACCATCTTGACCAGGAATTAGGAAAAAAAAAAAAAGAAAGAAAGAAAAGAAAAGAAAGGAATTTTGTCATCTTGTTGCCCAGAGGAGCACTAATGAGTTATGAAACCTTTCAGAGTCAGAGAGCAGAAGAAAAATGGTTGCCTTGGTAACAAGGCAACCCAGTCAGCTGCATACACTCTCCCAAGAGCATCTAATTTATTCAGCAAATGCAGGCTAGAACAGGTGGCTGACTTAGATGATGCCAAAAAGCTCTAGCTCCCAAACATTGGCACCCGCCACATTTTCTTATACACAAAGTTTCATTCTTGTCTCTCACAAAGGAAGAGTTAACAAGGTGCATTTCAGTGCAGCTCTTAACACTTTAGGAGATAGAACAGCTGTCTGCATTTATCAGTTTGTCTGAATTTCCGACAAAAAATAAAAGGGTATGTGATTTCAAGAAATGGTTGGTACCAACAACTTAATTCTACTATTCACATTGAAAGTGGAGATTGTCCTAACCCTTATTATGAAATTCTATTATCCGTCTTTTTAATAAATCAACTATTATTGTGAGCATTAATAGCAATGGTTAATTGTTAGATTTCACAATTATGCTTTAGATGATAAAGGGCCCCAGAAATTCCAATTCTGAAAGCACAAAAGTATTTGTAATTAATTTCATATTGTCAAAGAGGAAAAGAGAGAATGACACCAATTTACTAAAAGCTGTATTTATTATAACATTAAATAAGGAAAAATCAGGAAAACTAGCAGTAAAGTGTAATATATATATATATACATATATATATATATATATAACATATGCACTTTTATGATCCAGGCCCAGTTTCCTTTTCTGAGCTCAGGCCAAATACATCCCCTATTACCTCCTAAACTTCATCAACAGTGAAATTTGTTATGCACATCCCTGCATTTTGCATCTGTTGCTGTCTCAGTCTTGGGACTTCCAGGAGTAGACTCCCTGCTCAATGCTTATCCAGCCTTCAGGGCTAAGATCAGGCATTTCTGTCTCTGAAATCTTTTCCGCACTTCCCCAGGAAGAATTTTGAGCACCTCCCTGTGCTTCTCACGCAAGTGATCCCACTGTTTCCATACCAGCTTTCTTCTTCAGATTTAGTCTCCCAGACTTGAGTGTGTGGAGAGGAAAGCAACTCACCTGATTGGTAAATTTGGGAAAAATAAACAAACTGGTTGTGCCCTTCCTCCTCATAGGCATGAACTTCTGCAGGAGCTGGGTTGAGTGGGAGGTCTGTATACTACAAATGCCTTGTCTAATCCAGCACCGTGATCAGAAGTAGGTCTGCCCAGTGGTGGAATTCAGTTAGGAAGCCAACTTGGTTCTAACATTGTTCTATATACTTCTCATCCCCAGAGTAGTACCTAAAATACAGTATAAAACCATAACTAATTGATAAAAAGAAAGAATAAATGAATTCATGGATGAAATCATGATTTATTGACACGAAATCTGCATATATGACATTTTCAGGAACTGAAATTTCAAAATCTTATTAATTTAGACAAAGTACAATGAAATATGCTTGTATGAGTAAGGAATCCTCATTTTTTAAATGAGTGGAATTTTTTCTTCAAATGAAGTTTTAAACGGAGCTTCTCTTTCTAAACCTATGTCAGTTCATCTCCAGACTCCTGATCCTGCACAAACTCACACTCAAAATATACCCCAAAAACCATGGACCTACAAGCACAGAGCTTGAAAAATACTTTGACTCTTTGCACATTCAATTTTGCCTTGCTACTGTCCACTAAGTAGTAATCATGTATGCAAGTGTTGATCAAAAATGACATTTAAAATAGAAGACAGCATTAGCTAAGGAGTTCAGGTCTTAGTGTTTCTGTATTGATCGACTTTGAAGTCTTGCAATTGTTTCCAAAGGTGACCCTTGCCGAGTGAGGCTGTTTCCTTGGCAACAGGGATGACTGCTTCCAGAATGTGAAGACTTGCATCTCTGTTCGTGTTGTACTCAACTACCACCCTGAAATGCTATGTTGCTTCAAAGAAAGCAAGAACCTCCCATTTTTAAGCACCAAATTGACTCTCCATTTCACGGACGGCATGTTATCCTGAAAAACAAAAAGTAATGCTAATTATTCAGCAACAATTTCTTCATCACATAAAAAGGACACAACCTTTACAATGATGTACTTTTGTTCTCCCTAACTACTCCACCTCTGCCTATGTGCATGCACACACACACGTGCACAAACATACACGCACCATTCTTTCTTCCTTTTCATTTTTTATTTTTATTTTATTTTCCATGTTAAATTTCTGTGCTGACTATTCATTCTTTCCTTTTTGTTTTACTTATTTTCTATACCCAGTAATGACTTCTCTGTACATCTCAATTTCCAACATCAATCAAACTATAAGTCAGAATTTAGTATTAACATATCATGGCCCCAGAAAGACTTGGTTGGAGCAACTAGCACTTGGTCAGCACACATAGCCCCTTATTAGTGCAAGATGAGATGGAAAAATAGAATAGACCAATATGGAATAAGAAACAAAAAAATAATAAACCAATAATTAATTTTGTTTATGATCAATACTTCCACTAATTCACATTTGCTCATATTCTCTTAAACAGTATAATAATATTTTATTTGTTGTGCTATATGCTTCCCAAGAGCAACTTGAAAATATTTTTCTTGCTATTGATAAAAATTATTTATGGCAGTTTCACGCAATTGTACAATCATATCACAAAAAGACTGTAAAGCCTAGTGTATCAGGCATACCTCCTTATTAATGGAATCTTATGCTCATAAAAAGCAAGACAATTAGTGACATTGTATAGAATTTTCTTGAAAGTTCTTCCAGATATTATAGTTAGCTAATTTCAGTAGGTAAATAAATAAATAAGATTTCAAGTGCTAAATAAATTAAATTATAGAATGGCATATCAAAAGACTCAAATTCATAGCCTAGCTTTTTCACGAAGAATGTACAGAATCCTAACCATGAACAGGAAGTGTACAATGGCTTCTTTCACATTTCACATTCAAAATATCTGTAAAATACCTTTCAACAGGTAGTGTTATGAATCCATGGATTTAATGCACATATTATGCTAATAAACTTCGGAATTTAGATCTGAAATGGACCTGAGAAGTAATGCAATCCCACATCTTGTATATGACAAAGCAAACACCAAGAAGCACTAGAAATACACCCATCCAGATTAGCTGCTGACCTTGGACTAATATCAGAAAGGCTTTTCATTTTTATTGACTTAGTATATAAAATGTTCACCATAAGTTTCTTCAAGACAAGAATTGCATTTTGCCTCTGCTAAGTGTTTTATTTTTATAACTTTATGCTCAACTTCCTATAACCTCTAACAAATTGTTTATGCATGCATGTATGTGGCATCAGTTAGGAATGCTTTAAACTAAAAATAACAGAAAACACCATTTACAGTGGCTTAATAAATATTGGATGATTTTTATGACATAACTTCTATTCTTGAGGGAGGCAGCTAGCATTGGTTCACTGGTTTGACCATGTTGGGGCTGGCATTTCTGAAATTCTCTTGGAATTTCTCATGTTTGCTTCCTCATGGTCACAAGACCAAGCTGCAGCAGCTTTCCACATTCCAGCGCGCCTTCAAGAAAGAAGAGAGAAGGAGCTATGCCAGGTTTTAGATCAGGTAATAGCCTGTGATATGCCGTTATGTCAGGTAAAATCTTTCATAGTGCTCTTAGCAAGTTTATGCCCATGTCCAAAGCTAAAGCATATGACCACTCTCGCTGCAAAGGAGACTCGGATATGAGAACTTCGGTTTTTCAGCTATTATGGCAGAGGTGATAATGAAGAAATGGATTTAAAATACCTGAGTATGAGTTCTAAAGATTATAGGGAAGATAGAGATACGTGATGATAGATGAAAAATAGTAGATGATGGATTAGATACATAGATAGATAGACATACAGATATAGATAGATGATGGATAGATAGATGATAGAGGATAGAGAGACAGACATACAGATAGAGATAGATAATAGAAGATGAGATAGACAGGTAGATAGATAGATAGATATGGATAGAAAGAAAAAAAAAGAAATCAAGAAACCAGAAATGAGACCAAGAAAATAAGAAAAATGTATTCCACTGCAATTTTATTTTATTTTATTTTTTTGAGTTGGACTCTCACTCTGTCACCCAGACTGGAGTGCAATGGCCGCTCCCGCCCCCGCAGCCTGGACCTGCTGGGCTCTGGCGATCCTTCCGCCTCAGCCTTCCAAGTAGCAGGAACTACAGGCGCGCGCTACCACGACCGGCTAATTTTTTTGATTTATTGTAGAGATGAGGTCTCGCCAAGTTGCCCAGGCGGGTCTCAAACCTGCGGGCTCAGGCAACTCACTCACCTTGGCCTCCCAAGGCGCGGGATTACAGGCTGAGCCACCAAGCCCAGCTTCCACTGCAATTTTAAAATAGGAAAAATGAACTATTCAAAATAGATAAGTGATGTGAAACCTTTCCATGGTGGACTATCTAAAGCATGCTCAGTGGATATTACCACTAGTAACCAAAGCAGACCAGCAGAGAGTGTGTAGCAATTTCAGGAGACATTAAAAACCTGTGTGATTTGCCAATTGGCAGGGCAAGGGAAAGCATAGGGTAAACTATTACTAAGGAATTTTAATCACTTCTGAATGTCCAGAACTGATGATCACTATGCTGTTTGAACAACGTAGATAATTTTTGCACATTCTTCTTAACACAGCATTTGGACGGAATATATTATTACAAATGTTTTGTTGTTTGACTTTAAAATCACTTTGAGTGTTCTGGAAGTGCTTACAAATATTTGTAGAGGCTCTTTCTCTTTCTTTGTGTTGGTGCCATACAATACAAAACCAAGTAGGCTGTATAAATTGTCATAGTGTCAAGTCAGTAGTTTCAGTATCCAGTACCTCCATCCCTTTATTCTACTAAAAACAAGTGTGAAAGTGCACACTACCTGTTCCTCTCTGGATCTCTGCTAGGATATAAGGTCTGTGAAGGCAGAGGCTCTGTGTGCCTTGTTTTCTGCTGTATCCCTAGTATTCACAACAGTGCCTGGTACAAAGTCATTCAATAAACAGCTGTGGATTGTATAGCTAAAAATGTAATCCATTGAAGACCAATAGCCTACTAGAAAAATATTATTCTGCTTTGAGTGAAATTTAATATATTCTGCAAAACCTTGCCGCATTAAGTGATAGAAAAAAGAGTTAAATATCATAGCCTTCTTCAGAAAGCAGCTTACTGATCCAAAGGATTAAGCTATAGATATCTCGAGAGTAAGAACCACATGCCTATCTTTTGTCTTCACTGACAACCCTAGAACCCGACATGTAGTAACTGTTTGTAAAATGAACCATTGACCATATTTTATGTTGAGTGTCTGCTAAAGTGTAGGCAATCAACATTTCAATTCAAACCATTTAAATAAAACTAAACTGGCATGTTTCCAATGAGGATTCAACCCCTGAACTTCACTCCTAAGAACATTACTAAAGTTCAAAAGCATTGGCTTTCCAAACAGAAGGCTAATTAAAATCTCAAAGGAAATTTATAATACCAAGTCAAAGTTAAGCATACCCTCACACATACACATACACACACACACACACACACACACACACACACACCTTGGAACCCCCCCTTTTTTCATATTATTCTGGGCTAGCAAAATAAATTACAGTTGACCTTTGAACAACATGAGTTTGAACTATGCATGTCAGCATATAGATGGATTTTTTTGTGTCTTGGCCACCCCTGCGACAGTAAGACCATCCCCTTCTCATCCTCTTCCTCCTCACCCTGCTCAACATGAAAAAAAAGGATGAAGAACTTTGTGATGAGCCACTTCCATTTAATAAATAACAAATATATTTTTCTCCCTTATAATTTTCTTAATAACATTTTCTTTTATCTAGCTTGCTTACTTGTAAGAATATAGTATATATAACACATAGAGCATACAAAATGTGTGTTAATTGACTGTTTATGGTAATGGTAAGGCTTCCAGTCAGCAGTAAGCTTAACTGTTAGTAGTTAAGTTTGGGAGGAGTCAAAAGTTACACATAGATTTTCAACCACCTGGGGTCTGTGCCCCTAACCCACGCATTGTTTAAGGGTCAACTGTAATGCCAAACAGGATGAAAGGATACTATTGTAAACCCCAGTGGGTTTTTCTCTAAGAACTAGAACTAGATAATGCTAAGAATAGGATTCTATAAAATCATGTTTCTTTAATTTTTATCTACGCAACCCAAGTACAATTTGTAACAAGCGACAATGAAGATAATATGCTTCCTTATTGCTAGAAAATTAAAGATAGCCTTTTATTGAAATTGACTATTTTTCATTACTACTCACCCCAGCCTTCAGGTGGAGCCCATCATTAACACCATGGTACAATTTTACAACAGAGCAGCAGATAAGGCAAATAGGTGAATTCTCAACAAGTAGGATACTGCATTTATTGAAACATATTTCAAACAGGCTCTTTCAGTTGTGATATATTTACCATGCTACATGTGAGCTTAGCTAGGGGAACATGATCCATGTGAATATCCTGCGAGTATGAATAAACATACTGTTTTTGTTGATTTCAGTGAAGCCATGAGGAGCACAGTGTCCTTCTCTCATAAGTGCAAGCACAAAGACATTTTTAGTTTAGGCATTTAACTCCACAAAATGAAAAAGAACCAAAATAAAGTAAAAGATCCAAAGCAAAATATAGAAACAAACAAAAGACAGGAATAAGTCCGTTGGGAAGCAGAAAGCTGAAGTGCTAATTGAACATTACCTTTCTCTCATAGTGAGGAAGATGCATCATGGTCATTTCTGTCTCTTCTCACTGTGCTGATTTCAAACCCCCAGCTGAGAAAGCAGCTGTGCAGAGCAAGGAACTGGTGAGCTCAGCAGGAGTCTATCCTAATGCTACTCCCAGAAATTCTTGCTTTCTTTCAGTTGCTGTGTTGCCATTAGCAATGCCAGAAATGTGAATTGTTGTTCTCCTTTCCGCAGTAGTAGTGAAAAGATCATAGTGATGGCTTCTTTTAAGATTTTAAAAGCCCCAGTCACCATG
This sequence comes from Tarsius wallacei, assembly GCA_963574415.1. Classification (NCBI taxonomy): domain Eukaryota; kingdom Metazoa; phylum Chordata; class Mammalia; order Primates; family Tarsiidae; genus Tarsius; species Tarsius wallacei. The sequence goes on along the minus strand of CAUYQG010137861.1, from coordinate 10,292 downwards.
CTTTTATTGTTACTTATTTCCAATGTAGCCTCCAAAGAGCAAGCATTGGCTAGTTTTCAAGATGTTGGAAATTCTGGAGAGCTTTCATTAATCATAATGTTAATGGAATAGATGATGGCAGAACAGTCAGGAAAGTTGAAGCATATGGCAGAGGGAGTGGTGATTGCTTTCCTCCCATGCCAGAAAAAAATAAAAGAAAGAAGAAAACTGCTTCACCATTACTCTGCAATTTTTTTCCTAGATTGCAACATTGAAACCCTTATCAATAATTGTTTTAAAACTCTGTATTAAGCTTCCGATAAAAGGAACGATGCAAAATTAACTACAACCTAAAATAAAGCCACATTTCTTAAAAAGCCTTTGAAAATGGAATTAATTTATAACTGTTTCCATATAGTGGCATTAAAAGCATTGTATGATGAGTCTGGAAAATAATTTCAGGGGAAGTACTGCAGGACATGGTTGATGCTGTGAGGTTGTCATAAATGAATAAAGTATGTCATATGCAGAGTCGAGGATCCTGGTGGAGTTGAGCCTTCAAAATCAAAGGAAAAGAAACTGTTTACATTTCTGAAATTATCATGGATTTTAAATACACACACACACACACACACACACACACACACACACACACCTATATAAGCTTAATGTAGGAGGTTACATTTATGCTTGTAAGATATGCATGTGTGTTGGTATGGATATTTAAAGATATTCAGCTTCGGTATTTAAAATAATATTTACAGCCAGGAGCAGTGGCTCAAGCCTGTAATCCCAGCACTTTGGGAGGCCGAGGTGAGAGGATTGCTTAAGTCCAGGGGTTCGAGACCAGCCTGGGCAACTTGGTGAGAACTCACCTCTACAATAAATTTTTTTTTTAAATAGCCAGGTGTGGTTGCATGCACCTGTAGTTCCAGCTACTTGGAAGGCTAAGGTGGAAGGAATGCCTAAGCCCAGCAGGCTGAGGCTGCAGTGGCCATGAGCAGCATGCTACTGTACTCCGGCCTGGGCAACAGCGAGAGACTCCGACTCAAAATAAATTAATTAATTAATTTAATTTAATTTAATAATATTTACTATGTCTCAAAACATTATTGAAATGTTTAAAATCAAGCATCCATCATTTTAAATATATATTTTATGATTGAGTACATTTCCTTTTTACCTCAAAACTACAATCAGATATAAAAGTTAGTACAAAAGATCTGATAAAGAGGAATATGTTCTAAGTCATTTTAGGACTGTCTTCTAGACAATTATAAGTCAGGCTGGGAAGGGATATAGAACTGAAATATTAACATTCAGAAATTCTCATTTCCTATGGATTTTGTCTTCCAATGGGTATGTATGAGAATAAACTTCATTCCCAGAACTTTATCACTCTAACTTAAAACCAGGATTACATAAAACAAAAATTCAGTTCAGACCTTATTGACACATCTTTGTCTTTATTATTCAAATAAAGCTTCAACCAAAATGATTAGGGAAAATAGAAAACTAGTAGATAATTATCCTCGAGTAACAAATTACCACAAATTTAGCAGCATAAATCAAAACACAGTTATCTCATTTTGGAAATTTAAATGCACTAATTCATAGAATCTTGCAGCTAATATATTGCCATAACATTTTTCTATTTGCTCGTAATTTTTTCCTTACACATTCATCATATCTGTTGTTGTGACTTCAATCAATAGATGACTTTTTAAAATAAATCTAATCTAGTAATTTTTTTTAAAATTTTCATTTACTAATTTATTTTTAGAGACAGGGTTGCCCAGGTAGTCTTGCACTTGTGCACTCAAGTGATCTTCTTTCCTCAGATTCTGGAGTATCTGGGACTGCAGGCACACACCACTGTGCCTGGCAATTAGCTGACAAATTTGCCTGGAAGAAATTATTTATTTAAGATTTGTCTAGTACAAAAAATTTCCAAAAGTAGCAAATATTCACTTTTAACATTACAAACATCTTCAAGTCTGTCCAAATATGCTACTCAGAAAAAGAAAATGAACAAGATTGCTATTGAGAAATTGAATTAAATAATTATATCTATAAAAGTAATATTTTAAGCCATGTTTATCATCATGCTCAAAAATAATTTCAGATGGACTGAAGATTAAACTTACTAGTAGAATCAAGCTTGGGCAGTTGGAAGGAGGTATGAAAATAAGAAGGGCATGGCAGAAAGTACCAAGGGAAAAACTGGAACTACAGTTTTTAGTTTTAGCATATAAAGGTTAATATGCTAAAAAGTATTTTCTAGACTAGATTTAAAAAGTATTTTCAACTTATTACTTGAAGAGCTAACACGAACTCAATAAGAAACATAAGGCCTCAAATGACTACTTGACAAAAACATGAACAGATACTTCAAAAACAACAAACACAATTCATAAAGACCCATGTTAGAAAAAAAAAAATTCAACCTCACAAATAAATATAGAAACTCAAGCTAAAAATTAGATTCTATTTTTGTTTATTAAGTAAACAATTTTAGAATATGGAATTCACAATGACAATGTATCATGTACTACTGTTAATCATTCAAACTGATATGTGGCAATTTGGCAATTAAAGAGACCAATGAAAAAAATGACCACCCGTTTGATACTAATAGGGATCTCTAGGATTTTATTTTTTTTTAAGGTTATATTTACAAGGGTGTTCAGCATATTACATCACAGGATTTAAAAGGTGGAAAAAAACTAATTGTCCATCAATAAGTAAATAGTTTCAGAAAGTGAAAATTGGCCCTGGCAGCAGGAAGTAAGGGGTTGGCTGTGATAAACACACACTAAGTATCAGCCACAACCAGGTAAGATCTATCTTTCACCATATCTGAAACAAGACAGAGACACAGGCACTGCACAACCACAAAACAACTGAATAGCCCTCTTTTTTTGTACTAATCCTTCTAACCTCTGCTTATCTGCCAATGACAAGGCAACATTGCTTTGATCCTCCCACCTTCTACAGAATAATTGTCAAGATAGCCAATCCCTAAACTGCCCTGATCTCTGATAGCATTCAATTCAGATACGGCCTTGTCCTCTTCAATCCCACTTGGAATCACCCTGTGTAAGATCATCCCTTCATCAGCCTTGCCCCATATCCTCCTACTGAGACCTCCATAGCTACTCTGATGAACATTCTGCTTTGCAGCAGCAAGCTAAATAAACCTCATTTTGTTTCCCTCAGCCATGGTCTTTGGTGGATTTCAAAAGACTGAACTATGATCGTCTATTATATTGCATGCTATGCAGTCATTCTGAAAGCACACAAAAGAGTAAGTCATGACAATAGCTACATGAAAAACATGTAAAGAGAATATGCCAAGTTTGCTGCGGGTGAAACACTGGGTTTACTGGTGTTTTTCCTTTCAGTAATTTCTTCCTTATTTTCTTCTCTCCTTTCTAACTTTGTTAAAGTTGAGGAAATTGTATTTCTAATAAAAAAAAAAAATTTTTGTTGGGTCAGGTGCGGTGGCTCACACCTATAACCCCAGAACTTTGGGCAGACCAAGATGAGAGAATTGCCTGAGCCCACCGGTTTGAGACCTGCCTGGGCAACTTGGCGAGACCTTATCTCTACAATAAATCGAAAAATTAGCCAGGTGTGGTAGAGTGCGCCGGTAGTTCCTGCTACTTAGAAGGCTGAGGTGGAATGATCATCTGAGCCCAGCAGGTTGACGTTGGGGTGGCTGTGAGCATGCCACTGCACTCCAGCCTGGGCGACGAAGTGAGACTCCAACTAAAAAAAAAAAATTTTTTTGTTTAAAATATGTAATTTGTGTTGTGGGACATATATACAATGGAATATTATGCAGCCATAAAAAGGACAAACATATGGGCTTCGCAGCAACTTGGATGTCTTTAGAGTCTATCATACTCAGTGAGCTATCACAGAAACAAAAAACTGAGCACCACATGTTCTCACTCATAAGCAGACTCTGAATATTTACCGTAATACTATAAAAAAGGGATTGGCAGTAGCAGGACACTGCCAGGGAAGTGAGAGGGACACTTAGCATCAATAAGGGTACCTGATCTCAAACCAGGCGAAGTGGGGACCACAGGGAGGTCCAAACTTTACCTGTGCAATGGCCACTTGTATACCTAATCCTGAGTTGTACCCCACATCTTGAAAATAAAAATAAATAAAATTCAAAAAAAATACGTAATTTGTAAACAAAACAGTCTCTATTCTCATTACCTAGGACAGCTCATGTATCTCATGCACTTATTCTTTTCTATTTATTCATCAATGAATGAAAGTGCCTGTAACCGTTAATCAATACATATTAGTAATTAATTCGATGCTTCTCAGTTGAGAAACATGATTAATTAATCCACACACAAAATCAGCTGATTTCTTAATATATATAATGAATTCATTTATATGCATCTGTAATTATTTCATGCATATGACATTGCAATAATCAATTCCTTTACATGTTCACTTATTTATTTTTTAATTAAAAGAAAAACACAAAAAGCATTTTTTTGAATCTGAATCTTGCTTTGTCACCCAGGCTAGGGTGCTTTTGCATGATCACAGCTCACGGCCTTGGCCTCCTGGGCTCAGGCGATCCTTCAACCTCAGCCTCCTGAGTAGCGGGGACTACAGGTATGTGGCACCACATCCAGCTGATATTTTTTTTTTTTTTTGTAGAGACAAGGTCTTGCTATGTTGCCTGGGCTGGTTTGAAACTCCCGAGCTCAAGCAATCCTCCTGCCTCAGCCTCCCAAAGTGCTGGGATTATTTGTAGGCATGAGCCACCATGCCCAGCTATGTTGATTTATTTATTGTTTTGTGTTTACTGATTTACTATTTTGCCAAATATGCTGAGCTTCTTTAGTGTTCCAGATAAAGCTAGAGGACAGAGAGGCAGAGTTCAACATGATGAACTGCCTACGGAGAGAAGCTCACTCAGCAACGCGGAGGGAGAGAAGATAGATGCAGGTATGTTATCCAACAGAGGGACACATGCCCTGTTCTCACACACAGGTGATGCTTATGGGAGTGGCGTCAAGGAAACGCCTACCCTCTGGAGTGGTAGTGGGCAGGAGAGGTCAGGGATGACTTCAAGGAGGAGGTAGCACTTACCACGAGATATACCATAACAAGTGCATGTCTGTCAGGCAAAGGAAAGAAAGAGTATCCCAGGCTCTGTAAGAGTTTGCAATTAAGAGCTAAATTGAGAAAGACAATTAGCAATGAGAGAAGTTAAGATCAATATGGGTATAATCGGTGAGGAACAGAATGGGTGAAGGGAATGGAACTTGACCTAGAGCCTAAAAATGGAGGTGTCAAGGGGGAGAAAGAAGATTCAGTATGGAATATTTGCATAAGTACTTGTCCTAGTCTGTGACATGGTAGATGATATAAGTTATAGAATAGTTTGCTTTGCGTCCATAGAAAGCCATCAGATAAATTAGGAAACACGATTTATTTGGGGGGCAATCATTCCAAGTAGTTCTATAAGTTACAAAATAAATTTGATCTCACATTTGGCAAACCTTCATTCTTATGTCACTTGATGCAGTATCTTTCTTGAGCTGAACGAAGTTCCACACACACAAGTTAGCTGAAATGAGAACTTTCTGATCTAATCCAGCTGTCCTATGAAGACAACCACCTGTGTATCAGGAGTGCCCCAACAGAACTACAGAGAGATTTTTCTGACATGCTGCTACATGTTTGTGTTCTCTGAACACAGAGTTGGGCCCACAATGATAAAAGTAGAAGGCAATGTCCCTTTGAAATTAACTAGCTAAATAAAAAGAAGAAGAAGATCAGTCAGATTTCGATGGAGAGAAGTTATGCCAAGTTTCAAAGGTGTAAAAATACAAAATGTAGAGAAGGACATATTTCAAACTTTAAATTGGGTCTGGAAATGTTGCAAGTACAGTTACATATGGCAGGCAAATAGAGCCCATGCCAAAAGAGGCAACGTGAGTGTGAGAAGGTATGAAGTTTGATCTGTGCATATGAGGAACATTAGCAAAGAGAAGAAAAAGGAAAATATCGGGCCACATTTGTGTAGAACAGGGAGCCCAGGAGAGGGAGCGGTTTTGAACGTGATATGAATGAGGAACCAGACAGATTACAGTTGGACAAGCTATCTTGGATTTTATTTGACTTTTATTTCTCCCTCTGGGCCTTGACAGAGGTATTTTACTTTTCTTTCCTAGAATCATCATTTCCTCTTTTCCATTTCATTAACAAAAATGTGTAAACAAAGCCTATACTCTTTGTAGAGTTAAAATGTAGATTCATCTAGGAAGGGTCAGAAGGCAAGACCAAACATTTATTTTTGTCTTGTTTCATGCTTAAAGTCAAATTTTTCCCCTCTTAGTGAATGATAAGTCCATGCTAATGGGGGGAGGGGGAGTTGAAATGAAAATGCACTGAAATGACTCATGTGTGTTTAAGGAGTTGTTAAGGAATTTTCTTTGAAATACAGCCCATACTGCTGATTATTCTGAAAAGGCAGAAGAAATAGCCTTCTTTTTGTCTAGTTTCAAAACTGTCCTATTTACAGAATAACTCTGTTAATATGTATTCAATGAGTCCAAAGGCATTTTCACAAAAATTCAATGTTATCCTACTTTTTAGAAGCAAAAGCTCATCTGGTGACTTGGTTTTAATGTAATAAAAATTTATATGACTGGATTAGTCATATAATACTGCATAGCAAATTATTTCAACATTTGACAGCTTAAAACAACAAACACTCCTTATCTCAAGTTCCTGTGGGTCAGGCCTCCTGGCATGGTTTCACTGGGTCCTCTGGCTCATAATCTCATCAAGGTGTCAGCCATGGCTGAAGGCATGTCAAGACTCATTCACAGAGCTGTTGGCAGACCTCAGGTCCTGGCTGGCTGTGAGCTAGTGACATCAGCTCTATGTCATGTAAGCCTCTCTGTAAAATCACCCACAATGTGGCAGCTAGCACCTTCCAAAGCAAGAAGTGAGGGATAGAAAGAGAGAGACAGAGACAGAGATGAACGTCACAGTCTTTTTGCAACTCAATCTCAAAAGTGATGTCCCATCATGTTTGCCATATCCTATTCATCAGAAGTCTGTCACTGTGTACAACACACACTTAAGGGAAGAGAATTACACAGAGATGTAACTACCAAGAAGCAGAATTATTGGATACTACCTAAGAGGCAGCCACCCAAAATGACAAAAATAGTCATTAGCTAATCAGAAATCATGTACATTACATTTGAAGCAAGATATTTTAAATAATTCAGATTTGGGGATCATAAAGAGATATTTATTACCTCCCCAAAATCTTACTTCTTATTCATTCACTGTATTTGATCAGTTACTTGGTCAGCTAATAACCTAATAATCTTGCTAAAGTGGCATTGTTTCTATGACTGCCCAATGGATTCATCCAAATGAATTGGCCCACATCAACTGCGGAATAACCACTGTGAGTGAGGTATAGAAAAAAACAAAATGTTTTTTCTACCCTCCTCTAGGACACAAATGCTTCACTTCTGGTCACCCAAATGGTGGGGGACATTCCCCAACACTGCTGAAACAAAGACTTACCCAGCAGACTAACTCCATCTGCATGGAGTTAGCATCAAATCCTTCAAGTTAGGGGCTCAGTCCCACAAGATTTGCCCCCACTACACAGGCCAGTGCAAGTCTTGGCCTCCAGAACTTCTGATGATCTGCTATAAATTGGGGGTTCCCCAAACTCCTTTCCTTGGATTGGATCCATTTGCAAGACGGATCACAGAATTCATGGAAAACTTACATTTTACTGGTTTATTTACAAGGGTATTATGAAGGATACAGGTGAACAACCAAAAAGAAGAAATGCATAGAACAAGGTATGGGGGAAGGGACCCAGAACTTCTATGCCCTCTCCCAGCATATCACCCTCCACACTCCATGTGTTCAGCTATATGAAAACTCTCCAAATCCCATCCTTTGGAGCTTTTATGGAGTCTCCATTAAATAGGCATGATTGATTACATCATTGGCCATTGGTGACCAACTCAACCTTTAGTCCCTCTCCCCTCCCTAAAGGTTGGGGGAGGTTGTAAGGTGGGGCTGAAAGTCCCTACCCTCTAATTATGCCTTGGTCTTTAGGTGACTAGCCCCCATCCTGATGCCACCTTGGGATCTTCAGCCACCAGCCATCCATTAACATGCAAAAGAAATGCAGAACTTCAGAGATTGCAAGGGTTTTAGGAGCTGTATCTCAAGAAACAGGATAAAGACCAAATGAATATTTTACAATATCACCACCACTTTGAACCAAATGAAAGTACCTTACATAATAGCAAATATGGGAGTTAGACATTTATTCCTCGGGGAAAAAAATATTTATAGCTTTTCCAATAAATTAAACATAAACTACCAAACTTAAAACATCAAAACCTCTTACGACTAGCTATTTTTACCCCTTATCTCCACTGATTTCCCGCAACACTCAAATCTGACTGACTTCTCCAATTGTAGCAAACAGGCTTCTCTGATTCAGCTTAACCAAACAAACCAGTTTATTGTTTCCAGTTTATCCTTTCCTAATTCTCACTTTCAAGGATTCCACGTATCCTCACTCCAACAATCCACACACTTTTCAACCTTCAAAACTCAGTCCAAAGCATGTTCCCTTTACTTAAACTCTCCAGACTAACCATCAGCTGTAGAGATTCTAGCTTCCCAAGCATTTCAAAGTAACAGAAAGCCAGGCTCTAAAGAATCAAAAATAGTTGTGTGGCTATCCCTTAATCACTCTTAAATGAAGAATTTGTGCATGTGCAATGGCTTTGCATCCCTGGAGCTGACTCATTCGCAAAATGATTTTACAGCACCCAGCTGGCACAATGTCTGTATCCCATAATAGAGCTCCACTTTCATTCCTCCACCTTTTCTCCTCTCAGTCCAGGTGTCCAGACCACCACCCCCTCGTGTGTCTCCCAGGAGGCTTTTGTTTCACCAAGGGTATTTCACAGTTTGGGGTTGTTACCCAGTCAAGTCCTGCTTTCCATACAAGGGGGGACCCAAAAAAATTAGAATTTATTTTTATTCTTACATTCTTAAGCGTCAGTCACCTTCAAAGTATACTTTGTTTGATGCAATACACCTATGAGAAGCTTTTTCAACTGTTCTAAACAGTTTTTGAACTTGTCAACGTTGATGTCTTATAGTGCTTCTGCCATTTTTTTGTTTTACCTCTTCCACCTTGGCAATTTCCTTTTAAGGACTTTTTCATTTGGGGAAGCAAACAAACAAAAAAGTCGCTTAGGGCGAGATCAGGTGAGTTGGGGAGATCATACCATTCTTGGTCAAAAACTGCTGAACACAACATGGTGCGGGCAGGTGCGCTCATTAATCACATATAATGAAATGGGCAAACACGTTGAAAGAACCTCCAAAATAATTGCACTGAAGCTGAATGCAGCATCTCACAACACTAGCTGATACACTAATGGGAGCTTAGAACAGTTTACCTCTCAGGGGAATCCTATATTACAAGAGGCCTCCCCTCCAAAAGATAATTCCAGAGTTTTTTTGGCCTTCATATATATGTGGTATATATGTTTATCATGTTCTTATTAACTAAAGTCAATGCATTAACAGCTTTCCTCGTTTTTTTCCAATATCTTTTTTCCATTCCAGGATCTCACATTACATTTAGTCATCATGTCCCCTAAGGCTCCTCTTGGCTATAACAATCTCTTAGAATTTTCTTGTTTCATATGAGCTTGACGGTTTTGAGGTTTACTAATTGGATATTTTGTACACCGTCCCACAATTTGGGTTATGAGTTCTGAGGAGGAAAATCACAGAGGTGAAGTGCCATTCTCAACAAACATATCAAGGGTATATGCTAGCAAGTTGACATCGCTGATGCCATAAACCTTTATCACCGGGCTAAGGTAGTGATTGGCAGGCTTCTCCACTGTAGAGTTATTCTTATTCCCCTTCTCCCATTATGTACCCTTTGGAAACAGGTCACTAAATGTACTCCAATCCCCCATACACGAAGGGAGCATTTCCTCGAAGAGAGAGTATGTACATCGATTATTTAGAATTTTCTGTATAGTGCATGTGTTTTCTCTGTGTCTTTTTTTTTTTTTTTGAGTTGAAGTCTCATTCTGTTGCCCAGACTGGAGTGCAGTGGCACAATAACAGCTCACCATTGCCTTGACCTTCTGGGCTCAGGCAATCCTTCTGCCTCTGCCTCCAGAGTAGCTGGACAATGGGTGCTTTCTAACACATCTGGGTAATTTTCTGATTTTTTTTTCTTTTCTTGG
>CAUYQG010137858.1:0-10812 GCA_963574415.1 Tarsius wallacei | reverse complement strand
AGGCCTGCTGTAATGCCTCTGCAGTGTCCGTGGACAAGTTCCGTGTGGGGAGCAGGCCCCCTGGGAGAGATCTGGAGTCTTTCTGTGTCCTCTTCTGCGGAGGTCTCACAGACCACGCTGCCCGGTCGCCATCTTGGCCCCGATCCTGAATGAGGTTTTCAAAGTGATTAAAGAAACAGAAAAAGTCAACAAAAGAAGCTAGACTAAGCTTCATACATTCAGGAGAAGTAGTCTCTTCTAGACAAAGAAACACTGAAAAAACTTTGTCAACACTATACCTGCCCTATAGGGAAAGCTCAATGTTTAAAAGTTAATTTTTCTCGGTAATATTTTGTAAAATTTAGTGTCTAAATTTATTCTTTTTATTTTTATGTACTTTATTATTTTAGATTCTATTGTAAATGAAATGGAAGTTATTAAGGATGAGGTTATTTTGTGAGGATGTTTCATTTTAGTCCATGTTTGTTGAGAGATTTTAACATGAATGTCTGTTGATCCTTTTTCAAATACTTATTCTGAATCTATTGAAGTGATTTTGTGGATTTTGCCTCTTATTCTATTAATATGGCATAGTACATCAGTGATTTTCTGATTTAAGCCAACCTTGTATTTCCAAGATACATTTAAATTGGTCATGGTTGCTCTTTCTTTTTCTATTATTGCTAGATTTAGATTGCAAATGTTTTTGGGTTTTTTTCCCTAAAAATTGTGCATCTATATTCATGTGGTATATTTGTATGTAATATTTCTTGTCTTTTAAGGTCTTGTGTTTGCTTTGATAACATGATAATATTAATTTAATATTAAATAATATTAAAAAGAAAGTGAGGAACAGTTTTTTACTACACTATTTTTATGCATAATTTATAGGGGTTAGTATTATTTATTATTTAAATATTTGAAAGAGTTCTACATTAAAGCTACTTTTAATTTTTTTCCTTGTGTGTATGGGAAGATTTTTAATTAGTAATGCAGTTTTGTTGTGTGACACAGGTCCTCTCAGGTTTTCTATTTTTCTTAATTTATTGTATTATTTTGTTGTTCCTTTTGTTTGTTTGTTTATTTTGTTTGTTTGCTTGCTTGTTTTTTTTGGCAGGGAGGGGTTGAGTCACAGTCTCACTCTGTTGCCCAGGCTGGAGTGTGGTGGCACGATCATGGCCACTGCAGCCTCAACGTGCTGGGCTCAGGTCATCCTTCCACCTCAGCCTTTCAAATAGCTGGAACTACAGGCGTGCGCCACCATGCCCAATTATTTTTTTTGATTTATTGTAGAGACAAGGTCTCACCAAGTTGCCCAGGCTGGTCTCAAACCTATGGGCTCAAGCAATCCTCTCACCTTAGCCTCCCAAAGTGCTTGGATTATAGGCAAGAACCACCACTCCTGGCCTCTTTTTCTTTTTTGTTTTCAAGATGTGGAGTACAATTCAGGATTAGGTATACAAGTGGTCATCATACAGGTAAAGTTTGGGCCACCCTTTGGTCCCCATTTTGCATGGTAGGAGATCAGGTACCCTTGTGGATGTTTTGTGCCTCCTTTCCTCTCCTGGAAGTTTCCAGCTACTCCCAATTCCTTTCTTATATTATTATGGTAAGTGTTCAGGTTTCGCTTATGAGTGAGAACATGTGGTACTCAGTTTTTTGTTTCTGTAATAAATTACTGAGTATTATAGACTCTAAATCCATCCAAGTTGCTATGAAGTCCATAATTTTGTTCTTTGTTATGGCTATATAATATTACCTCATGTATATATATCACACTTTTTAAATCAAGTCCACTTTTGATGGGCAGCACAGTTGGTTTCATGTTTTAGCTATTGTAAATTGTGCTGCATAAACATGCATGTGCAAATATCTTTTTTGTAAGAGTGATTTAAGTACCTCTGGGTATATTCACAGAAGGGGGATTGCTGGGTCATATGGAAGGTAAATTTCTAGTTCTTTAAGGAATTGCCACACTGTTTTCCATAGAGGCTGAACTAGTTTGCATTCCCACCTATAGTGTAGAAGCCTTCTCTTTTCTCTGCATCCTCAACAGCATCTGCTGTTTATTTTATTATTAATGACCATTCTTACTGGAGTTAGGTGGCATCTCAAGGTGGTTTTGATTTGCATTTCTCTGATGATTAGTAAGGTTGAGTACTTTTCCATGTGTCTGTTGCCTGTCCATATATCTTCTTTTGAGAAGTGTCTATTCATGTCTTTTGCCTACTTTTTAATAGGACTGTGGCCATATGAAACACAAGGTAAAAAAAATACAATATTAATTCCAAAAGTCAAGAAACAAAAACAAAAACTCTTAGTATAAGTATAAACACCTCAAAACCTGGAGAAAAGAGAGAAATTGATTCCCAGATTTATAGTTTATATTATTTCATATGCTTGAGTTTTCACACACAAAACAGAAATTAAAAAAAAAAAAACTATTGACATAAACTAACAAAAACAAACAATCATTTGACACAGTCCATAAGGAACACTGGATGTCTGACTTACTAGGAAGACAATTTACATAAATTTTAGACATTGAGACACTAAATAAACCAATTACAACCCAAGAAATTGACTCTGTCATAAGAAAATTACCTACCAAAAAAAAAACCCTGGACCAGATGACTTTCCAATGGAATTCTACAAAACATACAAGGAGGAGCTGACATCAAATCTTATTGAAAGTATTCCAGGCAATTGAGAAAGACAGAATTCTCCCCAAGTCATTTTGCAAAGCTAACATCACACTGATACCCACACCTGGTAAAGATCCAACAATTTAAAAAGAGAACTACAGGCCAATATCAACATCTGCAAGACTATAAATATAATTAAATGCATCAACATTAGCTGGACGTGTTGAACCAGCCCTGCATCCTGAGGATGAAGAATAAGACTCAAACATGCTGAAAGGAAAAAACAAACAGTCCCACTAAAAAGTGGGCAAAGCACATGAATAGACACTTCTCAAAAGAAGACATACCAGCAGACAACAGACACATAAAAACATGCTCAGCATCACTAATCATCAAAGAAATGCAACCTCACTGGAAACAATTTCCCTGAAAACCTAAACAAGACAATGCGGCCCACTCTCACCCCTCTTGTTCAACATTGTTTTGGAAGTCCTAGCTAGAGCAATTAGAAAGATAAGGAAATCAGGGGTATTCAAATAGGAATAAAGGAAGTTATGTTATCTCTTTGCTGATGATGTGATCATATACCTTGAAAACTCAAGAGAATTGGTCAAAAACCTGTTTTCAATAATAAAGGACTTAAGTAAAGTCTCAGTATACAAAATAAATGTGCAAAAGACAGTTGCATTCTTATATACAAACAACAAGCAAGCAGAGAATCAAATAAAAAGCACAATTCCATTCACAATAGCCACAACAAAATGAAATAACTCAGCATCTTCCTAACCAGAGAAGTGAAAGAAATTTACAATTAAAACTACAAAACACTTCTCAAAGAAATCCAAGAAGACAAAAACAAATGGAAAAAAATATTCCACGCTCATGGATAGGAAGAATCAACACTTTTAAGATGGGTCCATCCTACCAAAGGGAATCCACAGTTTCAATGCAATACCAATAAAATTACCAACATCATTCTTGTCAGATCTGGAAATGACAATACAGAAATGCATATGGAAACATAAATGACCACAAATAGCCAAAACAATCCTTAGCAAAACAAACAAACAAACAAAATCAGTCCAATTTAAGACACTTTATTTGAAATCACTCAGTCTGTGAAACAGAAGGAAAAATAGAATAAAGTAAAAGTTACAGAGACCTATGAAAATTATAATGCATACAGATTTGCACTTCATAGGGATCACAAAAGAAAAGAATAAAGAGAGGAATATTATACTTTAAGAAATAATGGCTGTGAAATCTCCCAAATTTGGATGTGTAGAATAAGACACTAAGGTTTTGACTCAATTAGTTTTGTGGTCAAGTAATAATTGTAAAATGATTTTTTTCTGTATGATCATATCTTATGTTGATATAGTTAAGTGAAATTTTCATTTCCATTATTCTATTTTTTAACTTCAGAATTACTATTTAGTTCTTAAAAACACACAAACACATACACACACACAATTTCTATCTCTTTATTGATATTCCATATGTGGTGAGATATCACTTCTATTCTTTCCTTCAGTTTTTTGAACATGTTCTTATAGCTATTTGAACATATTTAAAATAGTTGACAAGGCTTTATTTTTTATTATTTTTTTATTTAAAAATATGGGGTACACTTCAGCATTAGGTATATAAGTGGTCATTGTACAAGTAAAGTTTGAGCCTCCCTTTGGTCCTCACTTTGCCTGGTTTGAGATCAGGAATGTTTATTGATATTGTCTTTCCTCCTCCTCCACCTTGGCAGTATCCCACTACTGCCAGTTCCTTTCTTATAGTATTATGGGAAATGTTCAGGGTCTGTTTATGAGTGAGAACATGTCGTACTCTGTTGTTTGTTTCTGTGATAGTTTACTGAGTATGATAGACTCTAAATCCATCCAAGTTGCTGCAAAGTTCACATGTTTGTCCTTTATGGCTGCATAATATTCCTTTGTGTATATGTACCACATTTTTTTTAACCATCGATGGGTAGTATCCATGTTTTTGCTATTGTGAACAGTGCTTGTGTTAACAAAAATCCATGAGGAAAAAATAATTGTTCATTGGGTAAACTGAGTCAGGTTAAATACGACATTCCTGCAAATGAGATCTTTTACTGTTTACTCAGAGAGGTTAAATAATGACAGTTTGGAGGGAATGAGAATTTTATGGTTCTCCAACTCTATTTCACTTTCTCCTGTGGCTTCCAATATGCTCTGTAAGCATGTTACTTTTCAAGGCTACTACATTGCTGGAGAGTGGAATGGGATGAGGGCAAATTAAAAGACCACAGAGTTCACTGTTCTTACTGATATTCAATTATTTTTTAAAAAATATTTGCTCCTTGGATTTTTTAGTTTCAGAGTGTTAAGATAGTTGATTCTCACAAATTTTGTCAAGTTTTTATTTTTGATTGCTTTAATGAGAAAACTTTCAGAAGTCCTTACCCTACCATTTTGCAGACATTGACTATATGACTAAGTTTTACTTTATTTTCAGTTTGACAAGATTTGTCTTTTACTTGATGTGTTTAGTTTTTTTTCATTGAATGTGGTTAATGATATGGTTGTACATAAATCTACTAACTTCTTAAGTGTTTTCCATTTATTCCATCTAATGTGTGTTTTACCCTCTGGCTAATTATTTCCTATGGTTTCCTTCATTTCAGCTTTGGCCTTTTTAATATTGCTTCTTTCTTTAGTTTGTGTGTGTGTGTGTGTGTGTGTGTGTGTGTGTGTATGTATTTGTGCTTGTCCAGAGATATTCAAATATCATATCTTTAAATAGTTGAAACACAGTAAATAATATTAATATTTTATCATATCTGAACTTCAAAAAAAAAAAAGGTAGTAGCAATTTCATTGAGTTCAAGACAGAAAAATGGAGATAAATTGAAAATATTAGTTTGGAGACTTGTAGTAAATAGAGAATTCAGAAATCAGCCCAAATTGCAAACAATGAAAGCTTAAAATAATGAACATAGCTAGAATCTAATAACATGTATACTATAGTTTCTTTTGAAACATACTTTTAGATATAATCAACACATCAGTTATTTAATAAGAGTCCTGAAAATTTCTTTTTTTAACTCCTTCAATGGCATAATCTCCAAAGTTATCAGAAACCCTCATTGAAGAATATCTGTCAGAGTTCAGATGATTATAAACCACTTTTTGAAGAGGATAAAAGTTAAACAATAATTATGGATAACAAAAGACAGCCATGGTCAAAGACACAATTGACAAGAAAATTTGGCTGTTTCTGCGGCATATAACAATTTAGTATAATAATCATTATTATTACTGATAATATATACTAAGACATATCAGAATTGTGGAAATCTCATATAGTTTTGGAACACATATAATAACACATATAAATATAACCCAAAGAAAGTTACAAACCATCTCATATTTGACAAATCTTCCTACTTGATTTTAACATACCAAATGTGCCAAATATATCTTTCTTGGACTTCAGGGAAACCTAATACTAAAAAAAAAAAAATGAAGTCAAAAATAGTGAATTTAGAACTTGAAATTTTGGTTTTGGAAAATTTTTTTAAATATCAAAGGTCTAATATCTTTGATATAATAAAATAAGATCACAAATAACTGGAAAATAAGTCATTTATTTAACCAAAATGATAATTCAAATATGTCAAAAAGCAAAAGTCTTTACTTTTTGATAGAGAAAACTTAATTTCTTAAACAATAAGACCTAGAATAGACAACAATAAGACTAGAAAAGACAGCATGAAGCCAACTGAATCTGGCTTCCCCCACTTTTTATTGAAATTTTCTCAAAAGGCAAACAAAAATATTTTACTATCTCAATATTACATGAAAATTTTGTGCAAAAGAGAATAAAAATTTACCTTTGTATTAATGTATTACTTATGCTAAAGTTAATTTTAGTAAAATATTATATGCAAATCTATCAAATTTTACTCAGTTTGACCATAAGGTAAGAGTTCCATAAACCTTTTATAATTTTATATTAAAGAGGAGATCAATATTGCAAAAAGAATTTGTTATTCCAACACATGGGCCCAGATTCTGGTCCTGAATTGGTTTATTTTTATATTAATGTTTAATTTATAGACTAGACAAATATTATTCTTTCAATTTTAGCCAGCTTAATCACACACAAAATTATTTTAATAAGCTCAATCTACCACATTCCTTCTGTAACTTGATTAAACCTTGTTTTCATCTAAAAATTTACTTTTTTCTTAACTTTCTATATCTATTTAGCTTTAGCCATCATTTTTTCTTCAATTTTAAAACAACATAAATACCTCTAAATTAGACAAATTACTTTTCCTTTAATAAAAATAATATCTCTATTCCTTCTTATAACATTTTACTGAATCATATCCTACTTTACATATATACTTTGCAAGTATAATTGTTTCTCTTATATCTAATAGTTTTTAACTATATACATTAATTACAATATTAATTTTTAGAAAACCCTATTTTTAGTAAAAACCTAGAAGATAGGCAATTTTAATAATGTAGCAAATGCAGAGCTCAGGAAAAGAAAGAGATGTATATAATGCTTGACCCTTCTCAGCCCATCCAGGAGACATAGCTAAGCCTGGAAGAATTCCACATGTTCTGATGCCTTAACTGTTAGAACCTAGAATCTAATGATTAAGACAAACAAGTCAAACTGTTGATACAAATAAATCAAGGGCAGAGAGCTGGTAGAAAGAGGTTAATTTCTGAATTCAAATCCAGGCTTTTGACCTTTTAAAAATTGTTCTGTTCACCCTTCAAGTTTTACAGTTTGCTTTTATAAGTTTAAGGTAGCTAGTACCTATACGTTGACTACCTGACTAGCAGAGCATTGTAAGAACTTAAGTCACAGCCGCATTTTGTCAATAATAGCATTAATGGTCCACATTTCCTGGCACCAGTTACCAGAGATATCTCACAGCTTTTTATTAGTAACACCCAGCAGAAGTGTTAATCAAGCTTGCCATAGAGTAAAAGGAATTAACAGGGCCTAATACATCATACATTACTTCATGTTGTTATAAACGAAAGTTATGCAAATCACAAGACTTACAATTACACTGATACAAAAGTTATACATATCAAAAGTCTTACAATTATTTTGATACTATATTATTAAAACCTGTGACTAATAAGAAACGGGAGTAAATGAAGATTTACATCTCTCAGTAAATTGGGCACAGACTGTAGGAAAGTTAAGAATTCTTCGAAGTTATTTACTGGGAGTGCATAGACGATAAAGAGAAGCGTCTCTTCTGTTAGCCCTCAGGAATGTGGGTATGCATGGCCTGCTGGACCCTTCGCTATTCCCTTCTCTGGGGGGCTGTGGCAATATGAACAGACAATAGCTGGTCTCCATATCAAAATTGTTATCAAAAATATCATAGAAGCAGCTTATGATAGTAAAAACCAGCTAGTATAAACAGTATCTAACCTATAGACCAATGGACTTAGATAGCATGTCTAAATTAAATTTTGAAGACTAAAAATGTTATTTTATCATTGATTTAAAAATTATTTTTCATTACTAAAGTCATGCTAACTAAAAAAATAAAAATTAAAAAATAAAACATTTGAGCTCTTTCATATATTTTGGTAGTGAAATATTACACACACATGACATATAAATACATAGACATACAAACACATAGACAGAAGCAGATCTTATAAATTTTTAAGATTTTCTATTTTCCAGTTTGTAAAATTTCTCTTGCAATCGAGTTTTAGATTAGATAGTTTCTCATGTGGGCATCAAGGATGGCAAGAAAAAGGAAAGACAGAAGTAAATGAAAAATAAGAATTTAGTCAACTAAAAATAATTCAAAACAGATTTCCAAAAAAAAGTAAAAAGAATATATATTGTGTGTATATATGTGTGTGTGTGTGTGTGTGTGTATATGTGTGCATATATGTGTATGTGTGTGTGTATATATATATATAGAGAGAGAGAGAGAGAAAGAGGGAGAGAGAGAGAGAGAGAGAGAACTTGGATATTAGCTTTCAATTAAACTGATTTTTAACAATAAAAATTCTAAAAAAATAATTATTTCTAATCTTTTTTTTACTAAATTTTAGCTAGGACAATCAGCTGATATGTCTGACTTTTAAAACTTTTTTTTAACCAAAACTATTCTTCTAAGTGCCTTAACCAAGTTTATGACTTGACTATGAACATTCCTTCAAAGAGGTGCCAAGAAGTTTTTACAAGATCCAGAATCATCCCAAAAATAACTCAGAGAAAGGAATGTTTTGCTAGTGGAATGTGGCCCACATTTTTTGGGGGCTATATTCTCTAGGTTTTCAGCTTCTTAGTTGATCAACTACATACAAAGACCAAAACCTTGAATGCCACTAAGGATGAAAGACAGGAAACCAAAAACTCTCCATGAAAAGGGAAAGGATCATTAAATGGCAAAAGTCACAAAAATATGAATCATAAATGACTCATTTTCTGGTCAGGAATCAAACCCAGGTCACTGTGTTGGAAGGGTAGAACCTTAGCAACTGGATGAGGCAGTTAGGAAGTCTCCATTTTTCCTCCCACAAGACATCTAGAGCAGGAAGTTTTAACTATGCAAAGGATTTTAACTTTGTTTTAGGTTAAACTTTGCTTTTAATTTCAGTGGAGTATTCTTAAGACTAGCTGTGACACCATTATATGTATTTTATTTTAATTTAGTCTTTCCATCAATTGTTTAGAAAAAGAGAACTCTAAAATCATATTTGTTTTCAATGGTATACTCAGTTCCAATAATGACACAATGTAAAAGCCACTTTAAAGCCCAGGTTGTAATTTTTCAGGTTTTTGCTATGTAATCAAGAAATGTTCCTAAGGAGGACATAAAGGAGGCAATCCAGATGAACTCCATAAATTCACTCTCAAAAATAGACTTAAGAAAGCAAAACATGACAAAAGCTCTGTAGGGATGAACCCTTTTAAGAAAAACCTCCCCAAAAAGCTTGACATGTTTAGAATGAAAACGTACTGTTCAAAGTATTTTGTGCCGCAAACTCCCAGTCTTTTAACACTGACTGCCTAATATGAATCCAAAATTTAGGTCCTTTGGATAGGGGAGACTCAGAGAGAATATCCCTTACTTAGTCACACAGTCAAATTCTCAAGGACATAAACTAAGACAGTAAGGACACTTCAACTGGTTTTTGTTTCAGGGACCCACAGCAAAGTTTGTCTTAACAGATGCTGATGTAGTCAGAATCATAACTGACCAGTCTTCAGAGCCAGCTTGAACAGTGGACATGGGAGTTCTGGGACTGTGTTCTACCCTGTGGTACTCCTCTTTATGATAGAACAACACAGAAAGACAAAGGCAAAGAAAGGTTGAGGTTCCTGGGTCCAGCAGATGAGGTTCCTGGGTTCTCTTCATTGTGGCCTCCAGAAGAGAAGAGTGGCTTTGTTCATCCTTTTCATGACATTAAACTGAGAAACATAGCCCTTGATCCCCTAAAGTTTCAATAAAACACACTGGCAATAGAAAGATTGAATAGTCAGAGAAAAGGCATACAAATGTATTTAGTCTGTGTACATGGGAGACTTCAGTATGAAAATCCAACTTCTCAATGAATTACAGAAACTTAAATACCATCTTGAGATTACAGAAAGAATAGGGGCTTGAATTCTTATAAATCAAGTTATGGGAGGGGGAAGAAGATAAATTCTATTGCGGGGTAACAAAAGACTTAGGGAGAAAGATTGGAAGAGGTTGAGAACAGAGATTAACTTGTAAATAGTATTCTTTGGAATGTAAATGAGCCTTAGCGACATTCATTATTCTCATAAAAAGGTCTGCTCAGGTATGGTCACATCTTAGTCTTTTCTTCTGCAATAGAAAATGAGATAACAGAAAAGAGAAGCAATTTCTTTTGGAAGAGACAATGGCACTGAAAAGAAAGTCAGAAAGACCTTGAGTCTTCTCCAAAACAGCATGTCAAAAATTCCATATTTAGAGGTATCAACTTCTGAGGCCCAACACAGGTATTTTAATAACACAGATATTAAACTCTTTTTTTTCTTTTTTTTTTTTTGTGAGTTGGCGTCTCACTCCATCGCCCAGACTGGAGTGCAGTGGCCGCTTCCGGCCACCGCAGCCTCGACCTGCTGGGCTCCGGCGATCCTTCCGCCTCAGCCTTCCGAGTAGCTGGAACTACAGGCG
>CAUYQG010137855.1:0-36906 GCA_963574415.1 Tarsius wallacei | reverse complement strand
TGGTCTCTATCTCCTGGGCTCAACCATTCCACTCCCCTGAGCGGCCCACAGTCCTGCGTTTATCGGTGTAATCCGAGCCTGTGGATGTGATTTTTTTTTTGAGGTGGAGTCTCACTCTGTCGCCCAGGTTGAAGTGCAGTGGCACACTCACAGCCACCCCAGCGTCAACCTGCTGGGCTCTGGTGATCCCTCTGCCTCTGTCTCCCAAGTAGCCAGAACTACAGGCGTGCGCTACCATGCCTGGCTAATTTTTTGATATATTGTAGAGACAAGGTCTCACCAAGTTACCAAGGCTGGTCTCGAACCCATGGGCTCAGGCAATCCACTCGCCTCGGCCTCCCAAAGTGCTTGGATTACAGGCTGAGCCACCGAGCCTGGCCGTACTCATTATTTTTATTATTTTGGTCCTCTTAAACGGTGTGGAAATGTCTGGGGTTTGTTTGGGGGGCGGGGGAATGTTTTCTCTCTAGGTAGGATGGTGAGGCGGGTGGCTCCCCAGAACCTACCCCAGAGACTACTTGTCCCCTTGGGAAGGGACACTTGAGAGGGGGCAGGGAGTCACGCCCCTGGCTCTGTTCCTGGACCCTTGTCCCGAGTATCTGTGGGAGCTGACTTGTCCTTTTCGGGTCTTCAGCAACCCTAGGCCTCAGCGCTGGAGTTACTGCGTCACTTTCTCTAGCTGTTCCTGCTCTTCCCGCCTCTCACCAGCAGCCTCATTTTCTCAATCACTTAGGGAGGTGAGCTGGGTTGGTAGCTGCCGTCTGCATGTCCCATCCCGCTGGACAGCCTGTCTTGGCCTCTTTCTTCCTGGCCTGTGGGTCTGTCCTTAAGGAAGGGGTGGAGCCTTTGCCAGGCAAGCCTCCTTGGGCTGAACCACGCCTTTTCGGGAGGCAGGAGGGGAAAAGATATCATCCCTTGCAGAACGTGCCGTGTGGGAGGCCACAGGGATGCGGGAGGACCCGGTCCCTCTGGATCACCCGGCTCCTCAGGGCTAGCAGCTGTTGAGGAGGCGGCAGGGCTGGGAGTGCCCTAGTTCTCCCACGAGTCTCACTGGGGACCACTGCTGTGCAGAAAGGAGATTGGCTGCTCCCTCCTTTGGTCCTCAGGCCTGAATTCGCCAGGTACAGGGTGCTATTTGTGGGCCTTGTCCTTTCCTCTGATTTTCCTTGCTTTCAGGCAGGGAGGACTCTGGCTCCCTCAACACAACAGAAGAGATGATGGGAGAGAGTGAGCAGCCAGGGAAAGCCAGCACTACCCGAAAGCTGCTCAAAACACTGGTTTCACACTCTTGGTTCTGCGTACCAGTGTGTGACTTGGGGTTTCACTGAAATCAGTTGCCACAAATGCAGTTTCCGCAGGCTGCCTGGCATGTAAGCCCTTGTAGACCCACACATGCAAACGAAGGTGGGCTGGGCGCGGTCCCGTCCCCCTCTGTCCCGGCTCTCGGGGGAGCGCGCCCCTCGGGGCCCTCGCGCCTCCCCCCCGGCCCCCAGGGGGCGCTGTGAGCGACTCCGCCGCCCGGCCCGCGGCGTCCCCGGGGAGGAGCCTCTCGCGGAGCCGCCGCCGCCGCCGCCGCCGCCGCCGCCTCTGCGAGCGCAAACCCGGAAGACGTGCTCCGGCAGCTGGAGAGTGCGGGCCGGCCCGGCGCGGCCATGCAGCCGTTGGAGGTAGGTCTGGTTCCCGCTCCAGCGAGGGAGCCGACCCTGACCCGCTGGCTGCGGAGAGGCAGCGGGATCCTGGCGCACCTGGTGGCTCTGGGCTTCACCATCTTTCTGACCGTGCTGTCCCGGCCGGGAACCAGTGAGTGTGCGAGGCGGGGCGGGGCCGCGGAAGGGGGCGGGGCCGCGACGCCGGAGGGGCCGCGCCCGGGAGCGCCGGGACCCCGAGCCGCGGCGGGGAGGCGGCGGAGGGGCGGCAGGGGCCTGGGGGGCGGGACCCCGGGGCGCCTGGAAGGAGGGGGCTCTGGGTGCTGTGGGGGAAGGGCAGACGAAGGAAAGACCGAGCTACTTCCTCAAAAGCGGGCCCCCGATGGAGGACAGCAGTGAGGGAGGCAGGCCAGGGTCTAGTGGAGGATGGGGCTGACAGCTGAGAGGTGCTGGACGGGGAACCCCGGCCGAACTGGCTTGTTTGTGGGGAGGCCCTCTTGGTTGCTCACCCCAAGGCCCTTGGCTGCTCCCCTTCGCCCTGAGTTCCTGATTACCGATTAGGGCTGGGATGGTACCCTGACCTTTCTCCTGTGCCAGATCCTCTGGGCTCCAGCTAGCGACAGGAGTAGGAACAATGGTGTCCAGCCTCAGCCTCTTCTCTTTGGTTCTTAGGTCTTTTCTCCTGGCACCCTGTATTCATGGCCTTGGCGGTGAGTTTGGGCTTGTCAGCAACTGATTTGTTTGGATATACCTCACGTCACCCCCTAGGGAAGCAGCCACCCTTCAGAAGGCCCAGCCTTTTTAAGGCTCAGAGAGGTGAAGGGAACATCGAGGGCCCCATCTTTCCCTGCAACTTACGGAATGGGAAACAAGGAGGGCTGGCCCGGGTGTAAAGTGTCAGGTGGTTGAAAAGAGTGGGAGGGCATGGAAGATATTTCTTTCTCCACCGGGGCCTAAAAGGAAGAAGTGGAAGGGGTGTTATCCAGTCCTCTCCACCCTGGTCCCCTGAGTTCAGGAAGAAGTTCAACATTTGCTGTTCCACTAGTCAAGAACTGGGAGTCATTGTCCGCAGAGGTTGGGTGGGGGGATGAATCCTGGACTTGCACTCAAGTGCTGATTCCCAGTTATTTCCGGAAATGCTGATCCATAAGGCAGGTGGTCCTTGGAGGACACTCCTCGGCCCCTCCCCTTTATTCTCTTTGGATGTACGACAGTACCTTTTTCTCACACCTCCAAGCCAACCCCGAAGCTCACTGACCCTCTCCTCTGTTCACAGTTCTGCCTCTGCATGGCTGAGGCCATCCTACTGTTCTCGCCTGAACACTCCCCGTTCTTCTTCTGCTCCCGAAAGGCTCGGATCTGGCTCCACTGGGCAGGCCAGACCCTAGCCATCCTCTGTGCAGCCCTGGGCCTGGGCTTCATCGTCTCCAGCAGGACCCGCAGTGAGCTGCCCCACCTGGCGTCCTGGCACAGCTGGGTAGGGGCCCTGACACTGCTGGCCACTGGCGGCCAGGCACTGTGTGGACTCTGCCTCCTCTGTCCCCGGGCAACCAGGGTCTCGAGGGTGGCTCGCCTCAAGCTCTACCATCTGACATGTGGACTGGTGGTCTACCTGATGGCTACAGTAACGGTGCTCCTGGGCATGTACTCTGTGTGGTTCCAGGCCCAGATCAAAGGTGCAGCCTGGTTCTTGTGCCTGGCACTGCCCCTCTATCCAGCCCTGGTTATCATGCACCAGATCTCCAGCTCCTACTTGCCAAAGAAGAAAATGGAGATGTGAGTTCCTCTGAGCTCTGAATCTAGGCGGGACACTTGTCTTGGACTCCAGTGCTTCCTTTGGTGACCTCCAAGGGACCCACTTCAGAAGTGGTCAGGCTTTTGCACTTCTCGGCTGGGCCAGGAGCTGCAGAAGCCCAGGCTGCTGCTGTTGAGGGATAACTCAGTGGGTCCCAGCAGGAAACATACTGGCGCGAGTGGAAGGTGATGGAGAGCTTGATCTTGAAGTCTCCTCTCTGGATGGGAGAGAGAGTGCTGGGTGCTGGTGATGGTCACAGTGGTGGTGGTCCTTGCTTGATTGTGTGCCTGATGAAGAGTTGGGTTTCCGGAAGTTATGAATGGCAGCGTGGATATCTGGGCCACATTTGAGAAAGCAGTGTGAGGTAGTGGAGAGAGCTGGTGGGTCTTGTTTATGGGGTATGGTCCTCTTAGTCTCTACCGTGTGACCTTAGGTAAGTTTCATGTCTCAAGGCCTCAGTATCCTCATCAGTGAAATGTTTCTAAACAGTCTGCAGGTTCCTTCTGTCCCTGACATTCAGTGTCTGTCAGGTTGATATCACAGAACACACTCCCAGCTCTGTACTACGTGGACCTCTCGGCATACTCAGAATGTCATTCTGACATTCATTCTCCCTTTGATCCCCTGGCCTAGAGGGACAGGAATGCCCTCGGGGCTATTCAGAAATCTGTGCTGATTTGGCCCATGGGCCAGGTCAGGTGCTGTGGAGAGAAAGGGTGCAGGCGAGGGTCTTCTGGACTACAAGGCAGTAGAAGCACTGAAGTCACTTTAAAGCTTTTGGAGGAACTGGGACACTGGTTTAACCAACCTGTGCTCCTGGCCGGGCTGCGTAGCCCAGCCAAGAACGCTGTTCAGGCCACTGCGGAGTCTGGGCTGAGGCCTGCAGAACCTGGCGTGCTCTCTCCCCTGCCATCCATCGTCAGGGCAGAGTACTCCTGGGCACCTCATGCTCTGTCCTTCCTAGGGCTTGAGTTCTTGCCTTTTTAGCACATAGCTTCTTGGCACTTTTTCGACGCTTTTAATAAGGGGCAAGGAAGTGGGGCAGGGCCCTTCAGGTCCAAGGAAAACAAAGTCTCCCTGGCTCCCCTTCCCCCCTTGTTACCTAAGCTTCCCTCAGTTGTCGTCTCTTGCCAACTCTCTGGCCCAAGAGGGGGCTGAGTTTGGTGCCAGCTGGCAATTGAGGGTTGGGTTCTCCTCTCTGCAGAGACCCCTCCTTGTTCTAGCCAGAAGTAGTCCCCAGACTGCCCTTGGTGGGGAGGGCTGGATGCCAGACTGGTTAGCTGTGGTCCGGCTCAGCTAGGGGGATGGGACCCCCATAGATCACAGCAAGGACTGAAGAGAGCTGAGCCAAGAAGCTGCTGCTGAGGTAGGTAGACCCAGCTCACAGGGGACTCCCAGAGGCCTGGGAGATTGGGGCTGGAGCTCCAGCTCCCGGGAGCAGGACAGGTGTTCCTGGGTGTCAGGATTTTGGATGTTCCAGGTCTTCCGAAGATTCCAATCCTCCTCTTAGTAGCTCAGAAGTAAGGGGGTTGGTGACACTCAGTAGTTCTGAGTGCGGCCTGCACAGACAGAAGTGTCCTCTAGTGTATCTCATCATGTCCTGGGGAGACTGCAGCTCCCAGGGCACCCTAGACACTGCGTGTCCAAAAGAGACCCCTGCTCTGCAGAGGGGGAGTGTCCCTTCACTTCCATCACCTCCCTCCCTCTCAAACTTTCCAGTGTGGGGTGAACTTTGAAGCTGCATGGAGATTCTCACCTACCGTCCCCTGGTTCCAGGGCTCACATCTCTCCTCTTCACAGCCAGTGATGGGGGGCCCACCCTACATGCAGCAGGGGAGGAGGGCCGGGAGACTTCACCGGCCTGCTCTGAGAGCAAGCAGGCAATGCCGTAAAGCCTGAGCCGGCTCGAGGTGTCGCCTCCTCCCAGGTGGTGCGGGGGCTGGTGGGCGGGCAGGCGGGCAGGCGTGCTGACAGCCGGCAGTTTGCGTGGGCTGTGCCATCTGATGTCTATTCCCAGCCCTGGGAGGAAGGGGGAGTCATTTATATTCTGCAGGAGGAAGGGGCCCAGCTGCCGCCTCTATGGCCAGCGGGCTTGGAGGGCAGGGGCACAGGGCAGGGAGTTGGGCACAAGTGGCCTCAGGCTCAACCAGGCCTGCCTGCAGTGTGGGGAGCAGGTCAGCAGGGGGAGCCCTTCATCCTGGCAGGCGGGCGAGTGGGGGGCTCCCCCCTCCTCTCCATTTCTCCATCACCACCTGCCCTCACATCCTGGGGCAGCAGCTGGACGGCCATTAGACCTCAGTGCCAGGGCACTCTTCCTCCAGCTGGGATCTCTGTGGCTACCAGCTGCACATGTCTCCTGGCCGTGCGTCCCCTCCTCCCCGCGTCTCCTGATGTCTGGGGTATTCACTGGGCTCCTCAGCAAAGTGACAGCAGCCTGGGGGAGAACCAAACGACTTGCCCCTTTGCCCTTGTTCCCTGGCTAGGGAAAGCTGCTTGTAGTCAGCCTTACCTCGCCCAGACTGGAGTGCAGTGGCTGCTCCCGGCCACCGCAGCCTGGACCTGCTGGGCTCTGGCGATCCTTCCGCCTCAGCCTTCCAAGTAGCTGGAACTACAGGCGCGCGCTACCACGCCCGGCTGATTTTTTATTTATTGTAGAGATGAGGTCTCGCTTGCCCAGGCGGGTCTCGAACCCACCGGCTCAGGCAATCCACTCACCTCAGCCTCCCAAGGCGCGGGATTACAGGCTGAGCCACCGAGCCCGGTTTCAGATTTTTTTTTTTTAATTGCGTGTTATTTGCACACATTTTCATATCAAGCTAAGTTCTGATTCCAAATTTGATCCTCCAAGTTTGATTATATTCAGACTCAACCTTGAGGACATTAGACATAGATGGTTTTTGTATCCTAATCTGAATGGTCATAAGATTACCCTTCTGGGTTCAGGCAGCCCTCCCGAGCCCCTACCTTTCTCACACCAACCCCTTCCCCTGAGCCCCGTTGTGGCCCACTTGGTGCTGGATGGCAGGGGCTGTCTCTGGAGAAGTCTTCCAGCCTCACCTTCTTGGCTCCTCAGCTGTAAAGGAGGGCTGGTACCACCTGCCAGCCGGTGCCTCCTCCCCTGCCTTCTCACAAGGCAGACGACCCTTCCTCGCTCCCTGACACTGGCTGTCCCTTCCTTCTCCTTGTGCCCGCCCTTCCACCCCCTTGCATAGCTGATATGGGTCTTGTTTTTAAAACCTCACGGTGGGAGATTCATGCGTCCTCCCGAGCCAGCTGGCTGCTGTGCCAAGGCCTGTTCTGAGTTAATAATCATCATTAGCCGAATGATGCCGGGGCCTTTCAGCTCCAGAGCTCCAAGCTCACAGGCTGAGTCAGCCAGCCCTCACTGTCCCCCTCTTCCTGGACTGCAAAGTGTGAGTAATGGGAGTCGGGAGCCTTGCTGCCTAGGCTTCTGACCTCTTGGAGTGGACCCTGAGAATCCTCTTAGTAAAAGAGCTTTACGCCTGACAAAAGTCAGGATATGGAGGGAACACAGTGTAAACTTGGCAGAGACTGGTGGGGGGGGGGGCCGCTGTTGACCCTGGACCTCAACACTCCTGCTCTTCCTTCTGTCTTGGCCTCCAGGGGGCACCCCCGGTCCTGATGCCTTGGCCTTTCTGGTATCCTCTGCAAGTTTAGAGAGCAGGGAGGCTTCTGATTTAGTGCCTCTGATGCCCTTGCATCTGGCTGGCATAAAGACCCTGTGTATCCTGAAATGAAGGGTGCATTGGCCCGGGAGCTAGGAAGCCTATAGTGTGGGTCTGCTCAGTCCCTGACACTGGCGTGGCCATGGGAGGCCGCTTGCTGCTGACCTGCCTCACAGGGATGTTGTGAGAGTTGGATGAGAATGAATGTGAACAGGCACTGGGAAGCTCGAAGCATTAAACAAACGGAAGCAGGTGGTGTTATGGTGTTCTTGTCCTTATCTCTCTCACTGAGCCTGGCTCTGGGCTTTATGCTTCTTAGGAAAGCAATAAATAGTTATGGGTACTCAGGCGTAGGGGACCTGAGTCTCAGAGGTTGTGCCAACAGTCATAAGAGAGCACAGACACATTTCTTCCTTCTAGATTCAAGGTCAGCTCTTAGCCACTCCTGAGAAATGCCACCAATGCCACGACGAGTGGAGTTTGCCTTAAAGCGCTGCCTGCCTGGTGCTTTCAAGTCACGGGGCTGACTGCAGAGCTGGGAGTCAGTCCATTAGCCCCTAAGTCCAGCCTGAAGAAGCCCCTGGAGCTGGTCTTAGTCTGGAGCTGCTGGTCACAGTCTATCGAAATCTCTCCTAGCTCATTCTGCCCCTCTGAGGAAAAAGTAGGGCAGACAACCCAGGAAGGGAAGGGCGACAGTGACAAACACAGCATGGCCACTGACCTGCTGGCTTCTCCTGTGGCCACAGGCTGAGCTTGCCTGCCGCAGGCACTGGAGCTGCAGAGCTGTGACCCCCTGACTTTCAGAAGTCCACAGATTGGTTTCCTTTTCCTTGTTTCAGGCTTCTGGAGTAGAATCAGTCCCCTCCTCCTCAAA
The DNA here is from genome assembly GCA_963574415.1 of Tarsius wallacei. NCBI lineage: Eukaryota > Metazoa > Chordata > Mammalia > Primates > Tarsiidae > Tarsius > Tarsius wallacei. The sequence goes on along the minus strand of CAUYQG010137855.1, from coordinate 28,905 downwards.
GTGCCTTATTGGAATTAAAACACACACACACCCGCACACCATGAAAGCAGCTCTGTTTAAATTTTAAATTAGGAGAAGGATACTTTCCATTCCATTTGTCTGAGAGCAGCCAGCAGTCTGCCTGGAGTGGATGCAGAGAGGCAGGAACAACAGCAGCACAGAGGCTTGAATACTCGTTTTCTATCTTAATTGTTTTTTCTGTCCTGGGACCCAGGAGTGAAACACTAGTCAGGCATTGTGTGCATAGCCTCAGCTGTTCTTGCCAGCACAGTACAGAGAAGACATAAGCTGGAAGGCAGGAAGACAGCGCCCCAGAACTGCCCTGGAGGGTGGTTGGAAGCAGCCAGTCTCCAGTGCAGAGCTGGATTTAGGCAGACACAAATCACCTCCAGTGAGATGACCTTCCCCCACCCACTGCCCAGAAGGCTTGGCAGGTCTCCAGTGTGGTCAGAGAACAGCCCCAGCTTTTAATCCACCTGCTCCTGTCAGAATTTCCCAGGTAAGTTTGCAACCTCAGTTGGAAGCAGATTAAGGAGCGACTTCAGGCTATTCTGTGGCATTTGAGGAACCAACTCTATATCACTGAGCACACAAGAGTGACCCCCTAGCACCCTTGTCTTTCAAGCAGACTCCCAGTTATGGTGGTTTCTAAGGATGCCCAGTTCTGCTTAGACCCACACCAAAAGCAAACTACAACCAGGTGAGGGAGCAGTGGGAGGTAAGGGAAAAGTGGCACAAAGTACTGTCCAACTCCAGGGTTCTCACAACTTGCACGCACACACACACCAGCTTTGAGGGCCATGACTCTCCTTACATATGCTGGTGCCAGAGGGCTCCAAGAAGCCCCACTGCAGGGCTCTGTGTCTGGCTCACTGCAGGTTGGTTCTCTGCGACCCAAGGAGAGGAACTGTCCGACTGAACCAGAAGGCCTCAGGGCAGGTCTAAGTGTCTTCCTTTTGTATTTTCCACCTGACAGTGGATAAGCCCAATGAAGGGGCTTGATGGGCGGCAGCTCCAGCCTTCCCCTCTCAAGCCCTGGGAGAGGAAGCACCCTTCTTGGGCTCACTGGGGCTAGACCAGAAAGGCCAGTGGTCCTGCCGCAAAGACCTGGGCCTTTTCCGCCCTGCAGGCGGGGCAAGTGAAGCTTCGCCACTGGTTTCCTGGGAGACAGGGAGAGTGGTGCAAGAATTGCAAATACAGAGAGGGAAGGAGCCGAGAGACCAGGAGACCAGGTGGAAGAGGCGAGGCCAGCCGAACTGAACTCCCGCTTCTGTTCTAAAAGGAAGTTGCAATAGCCCACCTTCCCCTTCCCCAGTGCCACCTAAGAGGAGAGTGCTGCATGCACAGCAGACACAATTGCACATCTTGGCCAGAACCCAGGGAACTTCTTGTGGCTTATGAAGGTAGGACAGGGGTGGGGGACAGGAGGGTTGAAGAGATGCAGCCACGGACTTTCTTGCGGCGACAGAGAGAAGAGTGTCAAAACGTCTCAAGCTCAGACACAGGGCTTGGCATAGGCCAGAGCAGGGAAGAAAACTCTGAGTAGCCTTTCCCGGACCTGTTCTTTTTCAGCTTCATCCTGTCAGCCCAACTGTCAGCCATAGCAAAAACTGCTTTGAGGCCGGCGTGGTGGCTCATGCCTGTAATCCTTGAGCACTTTGGGAGGCCGAGGTGGGAGAGTTGCTTGGGCCCAGGAGTTTGAGACCAGCCTAGCCAAACTGGTCTCTACAGAGCAAGCCCTTGTCTCTACAAAAAAATGTTAAAAATTAGCTGGGCGTGGTGGTGCACATCTGTAGGCCCAGCTACTCAGGAGGCTGAGGCAGGAGGACTGCCTGAGCCCGCAAGGTTGATGTTGTAGGACACGTTAAACATGTAAACATTAACCTGTCTGTTAGGTGTATATACTTTTAGCCCAAGATGGCTACCACTTACAACATGAAAACAGACTGGTAATAATAAAATATGTTATGAAAGTGAACTGCTCTCCTTATTTTTTTCAACCCAATCCAAGCATTTTTCCACAGTACAGTCTGTAGGCTTGATCCAGACTTTTAAGAGAGCTCCGCAGGGAGACAGCCCTCCTCCCCAGGGACCCAGGAAGCCCTCCTTATCTACAAGCCTTGGCCCCAAGTCATGGGATTTCTAAACTCTAAAGTCTCAGTGACATTTCTTTTGAGAATCTGTCTCAGGGGTCAGCAAACTGCGGTCTGTTGGTCAAACCAACTTGCTGCCTGGTATTATGTGGTCTATGAGATAATAGTAGTTTTTACATTTTTAAATAGTTGAAAAACTCAAGACATGTTAAGATGATATGAAATCCAAATTAAACTTACTGGAACAAGCCAGGCTCGGTGGCTCAGTCTGTAATCCTGCGCCTTTGGGAGGCCGAGGTGAGTGGATTGCCTGAGCAACTTGGCGAGACCTCATCTCTACAATAAATCAAAAAAATTAGCCGGGCGTGGCAGCTGTAGTTCCAGCTACTTGGAAGGCTGAGGCGAAGGATCGCCAGAGCCCAGCAGGTCAAGGCCGCGGTGGCCGAGAGCGGCCACTGCACTCCAGTCTGGGCGACAGTGAGACTCCAACTCAAAAAAAAAAAAAAATTACTGGAACAGAGCCACAATCATTCATCCTTGTGTGATCTGTGGCTATACCACCGTGAACACACAGCCGAGTTGTAAGGGACTATGGCCTGCAAAGCCTAAAACATGTACTATCTGGCTGATACAGAAGTTTGCTGACCCCCGGTCCATCTTAATGCCTAGATGTGTACTAACCATGTCCTCATAATAGCATCTAAAGATTCTCTCTCTAGACAGGCCACACCCTTCTGAGGTACAGTGAACCCCACCCACAGGCTGAAAAGATAAACCAGTCAGACTGTGCCAAAACAGAGACTCAAGCCAGGTTTAATGATCATTGTCTAGTTGTCAGAGCCCAGAGGCTCCAAGACTTGCCAGCCTGGGAGCACACAAGTGGGAGGAACGGGGCAGTGGATATGGGCACCTGCTTGCTCTGCCAGCAGGGCTACATGGAAGAACAGAGGTAAGAACACAGAAAACCGGGTCAGTCAGCTTTGCTCTCTCCAGCTGGGGTGTACCCTCTCCTAGGAGGCCTCATAAATACAGACAAAAAAAAAAAATCACAAATAATTACACAGACTGTAGAGCCCTGTCACACTCTGTCTCCAGGGACACTTGCCTCCTGGGAGATGTATCTGGTTTCTGGCAGGGAGGAGGTGATCGCTCAGCCTTTTCTGATAACCAACATCTGGCTGTTTTCTACACAGGGTTCTGGTGTGCTTACAAATGCTGAGTGCACAACCCCCCAATTACAAAGCTCCCTTTGGGCTCTATCAACTGAAACCCTGAGAAGAAGCGACTCCGCTAACTTGGTGGGGCAGCCAGGCACATCTGCCAGGTATCTCAAACCTGGGGCTGAACTACTGGATACAGCAGGAGCCTTAGAGCTGCAGTGCCTTTTCTCCTTCCCCAAGGGTAGGACTTAAGAAGATGGCCCTCCTAGAGAGTCCTCAGGAGCTCTGCTAGAATGCCCAGAGGGCCTACTTCCTCTGACATTTGCTTTAAAGCTTTTCAGAGCCCCAGAGGGTGTCAAGGGGGGAATGGCAGCATGGAGGTGAGATTCTCCCATGTTTCCCGAGAAGTCTGAGGAGGGATTTCTGGCTCCTACAGCTCCAGTAACAAAAGCCTCAGAAGTCTCTGGACTATAACCAGACAACTTTTCTCTTCTGCAGGCAGTTAGCCTAGGAAGAGCAACTCACAGCTGCTTGGCTCTGTATGAGTTTCCTTCCGGGTCCTTCAACGACCTAGTTCTCGCTTGATTTCTCTCAAAGACAGTCTTTAATCTAGGGAAGGTTTCTGAGAAGTCTGAGGAACCAGCTAGGTCCTCACCACCCCTTCTCCCAAGGTCTTCCACGCATGTCTCTCCTATCTCCAGCCTTTGCAGAGAAGTCATTCAGTGCCGTGGAGATAGGGGTGAAGTCTCAGGAGTTCAGAAGTTACAATACAAGAGTTTGTGTGTTTGAGGAGCCTGGCATGGTCACTGTCTCTCCTAGTGGGCAAGAAAGTTGTGTGCGTGAAGTTGTATACATGGTGGAGACCATTCCAAGAGTGGCATTAGTGGGACTGCAGGTTCCCTGTCCTGATGGAAGTCAAGGTACCGGTGTGCGTGCATGCATACCTATAAGCATGCATACCTACGAGCATGCAAGTACTTGAGGAAAATGCTGCACCTCTCTCTCGACGAAACTAGGTTACTAATAAAGGATGGACAGCAGTCTTGAGATCCCAGGACCAGACAAGGGGAGGTTGTGGAGTCCCGTTCCCGATCTTAATAGGAAGCTTAATAGTCAGGCCCTCCCAGCAAGCACCCCCACCCGCAGGTAAGTAACACCTCTTAGGACGTAAAGAGCAGGTCAAAAAGCTAGAGGATCTGGAGAACTTCCAACGGACAGGAAACGTGGGAGGGAAGAGACACTGAAAAAAACCAACATCAGAGAACATTTTCACCTTTGCCCTGCCCGTCCCCCTGCCAAAGCTCGAAGCCACCACCTCCCGGGGCATACAGTATGGCCAAAGGGAAAGGGATCTGTCATCTCCATTCCTGAAGTGTTCCGCAACCCTGGGTGAACTATAATGTCGGGCTCATTCTTCTTAAGTTCCTCTGGCCTGACAACTACAACGGCACAGAACTCTGACTGAGAGGGATGGGGTGGCAGAACTTTCCTTCTAGAGTTTAGTGCAACTGTTGGTCTCTGCTACAGGGTCACCGGGAATCTTGGGGAGAGGGCAGGACTCTAAGTCGCACTCCAAGTTGCCATTCTTGGGCAGAGACCACCCAATTCCAACCCCTCTGACCCCACACTTTGGCTTTGCAGCAGGGGTAACATCTTTGCGAGAGGAGCAAGGCAGGCTTGTCGACACAGGGGAGAGACATACCAGGTCCCTTCTTCCTCCCAGCTCAGCCTAACCCAGCTGGGGCTAGACGTTCGTCAACTCCTCCCTTCAAAGCAGCATTTTAGGGAACACTCAGAATCCCACCTGAACTCGATAAGGAGGCTGAATGAAGAGAAGGCATACACAGAAACCCAGGCCTACCGGATACCACATGACAGAGGCTGATTGACCCTCCTCCTCCTAGTGTGAAGGGGGCCCACACATCCGTGGCAGGCATCCATAAACGCTCTGCCTTCTGCGGTCCCCACTCTGGTCTGACACACAGATGCTGGGAGTCAAATACTGGCCAAGGGTTTCACCAACCAGAGAATTTGCCTATCTGGAGTCCACCCCCATCTAGAAGTTTCGTGCTGGCGCCTGTTCTGTGACACGGACCCCTCAGTTCATGCTATCCCCCTCTGTGCCACTGGTCCCGGGACAAGGCACAGAGGCACACCTCACATTGCTGCCATAACCAACAGGCCACGGGCCAGGCTCCTGCAAAGATCCATCCCCCTAGGGCTCATGGAGAAAGAGGAAGGCTTGAGTGGGAAGTCTCACGACAGCTTTGGGAGTGTTATTGATTGAGGTCTCAGCCTTTCCTGTCTCATTTTCTAAAGGTTTCCAACTTCCCCAGCTGTGAAGTTTCACTGTCTGACCCAAGAAGATACTACAGCTTTCCCCCAGTGTGGCTCCTGTGGAAACTCCCCCAACACACACATCACAGGTGTGAGTGGGCAGAGGTAGAAAAAAACATTTTTTCCCCCAAATGGTTTTCTCTTACGGAGCTAGGGATGACCTCGAACAAGTATAGGGAATCTGCCCTTCCCCTCACTCCTTCCTCATTCCCATCCAACTCAGACATGCCTCTCTTCCTCCACCACACCGGGAACGGCCAGGGCTTTGGGTAGGGGTGTAGCATTCGCCTGAGGATGAGTGTATCCATATTTGAAAATCGTGGCAGCCACACTCTGGTTGGGGTCTTGCCCTCTGCGGGACCTATGACCAACTCCCTTGAGATCAGGGCAGCCAGCCCTCTCTTCCATCCCCTCACAGCCTTCAGGGGGGCATGACCTCTCCTGGGGCACTCTCCCCACCAACCCATCCTGCTCACACCACAATGGGCGTATCAGAGAAGACCGAGCTGACCGACTCTGGATCCGACATCCTCCGCTGGCCCTTGCCTGTTGCCTCAGGTACCGGCAGAGTGTTGCCTGGCTTGAGCTTGCCGTTCTGACCCTGCCCAGGGCCAGCAGGTTCCAGGAAAGCCACCCGCCGGTCAAAGCCATCGTCTTTGTCCCCCCCAGCCATAGGATCATGGTTGGGCGTGGTGCTAAGCATGGAAGAGCTGAGGCTGTCTCCTTGATGGCTGGAAGGTTTCTCCACACCCCGGCACCAGCAGCGGCAAGGGGTAAGGTATAAGTATATCAGGACCAGGACCACGCTGAGGATACAGCCCACGAGGGTGGTGTAGGCTGTGTTGAGGGTGTCATGGTGTCCGTGCAAGGTGAAATTGTGCACTTTCAACTCCACGGACAGGGTCTCATTGAAAGTCTCCCCCGTGGCGTAACAGGTATACACGCCACCGTCCTCGACCCGCAGCTGGTGGAACTCAAGGCTGCCATCCTTGGACACTGTCACCGAGCCGTTGGCTACCTCATCCGGCACCCGCTCGTTGCTTGGTGTCACCCACACCTTGGTCATCTCCTGCTGCTTGGTGTCGCACTCGATGGCCAGTCTCTCCCCCAGGTGGGCCTCCAAGGCACGCTCCTTGTACTCGCCACAGTTGAGAAAGCTCAGATTGAAGACGCTGTGCAGCTTCTTGGAGTTCATGCAGTACAGATCCTCCTGGAAGTCCATCACGGAGCTCAGCTGCCGGTACTGCCAGTGGGAGAAGAGCTGGTAGAGCTCGCAGTCGCAGTGCAGCGGGTTGTTGTGGAGGTACAGCCCGTTTTTGACCCACGCCGGCAGCTTCTGCAGGTCGGGCAGGGGCAGGTTCTTCAGCTTGTTGGAGGAGAGGTCCAGGAGGGTCAGTCTGGGCAGCTTGGCTCTCTCCTTGACCAGTTCCAGAGGGAAGCGGGAGATCTGGTTCTGGCTCAGGTAGAGTTTCTGCAGCTGGGCCATGTCGTCGAAGGCGCAGCGGTCCACGGCCACGATGTGGTTATTGTACAGCAGCAGCACCTCCAGAGCCTGCAGCGCGCTGAACAGGAACTCGTCCAGCGTGCGCAGCTGGTTGGAGGACAGGTCCAGGTAGCGCAGGTTGGGCACGGGGGAGAAGGCCTCAGAGGAGATGAAGTTCAGGTGGTTGTGGCTCAGCAGCAAGGAGTGCAGCTGGGTCAGGCGCGTGGGGGTCCACTCGGCCCGCAGGCGGCTCAGGTTGTTGTGGCTGAGGTCCAGCAGCGCCGTGTAGCTGGGCAGGGAATGGGGCACGTTGGGCAGCTGCTGCTTGGAGCAGCTGAGGATATTGCTGGCGCACAGACAGGCGGCGGGACAGCTAGCCACGGGCCGGCCGGCTCTGGCCGCCTCAAAAAGGAGCAGGAACAAGGACAGCAGCAGCAGCCAGAGGCCTCGCAGGTCACGCCGGGGTTGCATAGTGTCACTAGAGTGGGCGAGGAAGGCCACGAGGAAGATCCGGGAGGAAGTCACCCGGGCATGTTCTGGTGGGGGACGGAGGGCGTCGTTGGAAAGAGAATGGGTCGGTGGTCACCAGGGACTCCAGAGGGAAGGACCACCCCCCCCATGTCCCCTCCCGCCTCTGTGTCCACCCCCGTTGGGCCAGAAGGGAAAGAGGTGCTGGGTAGTTCCCAGGCACTGTGGGCCCAGAATCCTGGGGCGCAAGCGGAGGACGGCAGAAGGGCCCACTGGGCTGGGGTCACAGGGGTGTCGCCCGGGGGGACGCGCAGGACGTCAGGGGCTGTCGGGGGGCGCGGGGATGGCGCGGGCCGGGCTTGGAGGCGGGGTCGGCGGGCCTCTGGGGCGGAGCCGGGGGAAGGTCAACAGGGCGCCGGGATGGGTAGGACGCACCCGCTGGGGGGGAGGGTCCCCGGGGCCTGCGGGGCGGGTTCCCCCCGGGGCCTCGGGTCACTGCACCTGCTCGGCGAGGACGCGTCTCAGCCCATGGCGGGTCCGGGAGCTCCGTCGCGGCCTCCCTCGGCGGCGCCTCCCCAGCCGGCCTGTCACTGCGCCCGCCTGGCGCAGGGGCCCGCGCGCGGCCACATCGCCGCCCGGGGACTCGCCCGCTCCGCTCGGCTGCCCCGCGCCGCCGCCTCGGCCGCCGCAGCCCCCCGGTCGCGGCCGCCGCCTCCGGGGCCAGGGGCCTGGCGTGGGGCGTGCGGGGAGCAGGAGGCGCCGCGATCCCCGCGCAGGGAGCGGCGTGGGGGCAGCGAGCACCGCGCGCGCGCCCGTCGCCGCCGCCGGAGCCCCGGGGCGCGTGCGCGGCGGGGGCGGGGCGCACGTGCGTGTGTTTGTGTCCCGGCCCGGCGGGCGGACGCGCGCGGGGTCGGCCTCCGTGGGCGCCAGCTGGGGACGCGGAGCCGGGACCGGCGCGGTCGGGAGGGGGACGCCGGCCCCAGGGCTCCCCACCGCTTCCCCAGCTGCGCTTCCCTCCCCCTCGCCCCCAGCACCCTCCTCCCTCCTCAAACCCGCTGTCAGGGAAAGTGTGTCTAACTGGAGTGAATTCACTGCAACTGACTCTGGGGCCGGAAGCGTCACGCGTCTTTTAATTTTCCAAATTAAAGAATCGGGCTCGGCTCCCACCTGTCAGTGTTGGCGGGAAATGCGTTCGTGATGTTATGAGGCTCCCCCTCCCTTTTCTCTGGGGCTCAAAATTTGGAGAAGTTTTACTCCCCTTCCCCAAGCCAGCTGCGCAGGTGTGGTGGGGTGGAGAGGGTGTCTTGGATGTCTCCAGGCCCAGGCCTTGAGATCCCCTTCGCAGACATCCCCTGCAGCTCTCCTGCTCAGCTCCCATGCACATAGCCAGGGACGGCGTACAAGCCAGGGACAGGTTTCCATTCCTGGAAACCCCCAAACCCTTCCCAGCCTGGGGGAAGTCACTCATCCCTTAGACCTGGCCATCGCCTTATTCCTGGACCAGCCCCAGCTTTCCCCCTCCCCTTCTGGAGCAATTCCAGCATCATTTCTCCATTACCTAATCTTCAAGACGCAAGCCAAGGGTGGGGTGGAGGGATGTCTTCTTTAGTGTGGCCCCTGAAACAGCAAGAAACTGTTGGCCAGTGTATGTCGTTGGGGTTGCAAGTGAGGAAGGGGGGACTGAAGAAAGAGTCTAGAGCTTATAATTTAAGATTTTAGCTATTCTTGAGATGGGGACCCGTGAGAGAGAAATTACCTTTTTATTCTTTCCAGTCTCTTACAACAGCAAGACCAAGACTGAAATTAATGTCTCAATAGATTAGCCTGCTAAGAGTTTTACAAAGAGAGAATTTATATCTGTCACATATGTTTTACCATGAATTTAAGTGAATATATTATCTCTTCGAGGGGTATTAGCATGTTAGCCTTCTGCGTAGTGTGAAAAGGACTTTCTCTTCCTGTTCATTTCAGACATCTGTGAAAAGGCAGAGAGGGTATTCTTTTCCAAGGGTGAGGAGGGATCCTGAAATTGCATTGCATCAGTTATCTATTGCTGCATATCAAATCACCCTAAAACTTAGTGACTTACTAGAACAATATACATTTATTGTCTATCACAGTTTCTGTTGGTCAGAGATTTGGGAGTAGCTTGGTGGGCAGTTGTGGCTTGGAGGTTTCTCATGCAGTTGCAATATTATGTCAGATGGAGGCCGACATTAGAAAGCCAGGAGATCACCTTCCTTAGAGACTCACTCACATGGACCACTCAAATGGCTGGCTGTTGGCAGGAAACCCTCTCCAACAAAATGACTTGAGTCTTCACAGTGTGGTAGCTGATGCCCCTCAGAGCAGGGAATCCAAGAGAGAGCAAGACAGAAGTCATATTGACCTAGCCCTTTGAAGTTTTGCTGTTGTCTCTGCTTGGTCACACACACAAGCCCTGATTCAATATGGAAGGAGATTACACAAGGGCATGAATACCAGGAGGGTAGGATCATTGGGGGCCACCTTGAAAGCTGGCTATCACATACATTGCCTCCATAATCACATCTATTTTTTAATTTTGAAGATTTCTAAAGATACACAGAAGTAGAGAAGACAGTACAATAAACTCCCATATACCTATCACCCATGGGCAATAATTATCAAGAAAATGCCATCATTTTATTTTGTACAGATATCCTTGAGAAATACATGGCCTTCCCCCCCCCCACTCCTCATCCCCATGTCCTATACTAACTTTCTTGAGACCCCAATGTTCCAGGCTCTCTCTGTCTCTCTTTTTCCTCTTTCTGCCACATGTAAGGGGTAGAGGAGGAACAGACACAAAGAAAGAAGAAGGCCCCTTATGCTGGTCACCCATTTCAAGAGTGAGTGTCTCAAATATGGAGAGATCATCCACAGATACTGTCCTCAGAGAGTCTCTTGTTTCAGCTAGTTCAGAAGTAACAATGTCCTTTTAAAATTTTAATGTGTATACAGATCAGCAGGGGATCTTGTTAACACAGAGGTTCCAAATCAGTAGGACTGGGGTGGGGCCTCAGAGTCAACATTTCTTTTTCTTTTTTTTTTTTTTCTTTTTGAGTCGGGGTCTCAATCTTTCGCCCAGACTGGAGTGCAGTGGCTCGCTCCCGGCCAACGCAGCCTCGACCTGCTGGGCTCCGGCGATCCTTCCGCCTCAGCCTTCCAAGTAGCTGGAACTACAGGTACGCGCTACTACGCCCGGCTAATTTTTTTGATTTATTGTAGAGATGCGGTCTTGCCGAGTTGCCCAGGCGGGTCACGAACCTGCGGGCTCAGGCAATTCACTCACCTCGGCCTCCCAAAGCGTGGGATTACAGACTGAGCCACTGAGCCCGGCCCAGAGTCAACATTTCTAACAAGCTAACAAGGTGATGCCGGCACTGCTGTGACCCAGACCACACTTTGAGCGGCAAGAGACTTGAGCTGTCCTGTCCAAGTTGGTAGCCATCAGCCACATGGGGCTGTTTACACTAATTAAAATGGAATATCATTCTACATCACTTCTTCAGTTTTCCCTAGCTACGTCATAATGCTCAATAGTCACATGTGGTTATCCCAGAAAGTTTCACTGGATGGCACTGGCATAGAGAATCGACTCATCGGAACTCTTCACAGCTGCTTTTTAGATCAAAGCAACAAAAGAGGACCTGGGCAAGATAAATAGCCACAGGTTCCTTACAGTGGGTATTTATTTCCTCTTGCTGGAATGAATTAACCCAGTGCTCCTGAATGCATTTTGGAAGGTGGTTTGGTTAGCTCTCAGCACTTGAGCAAAAGCGGTTGGATATGTCTACTAGGTTGTGAGACTGGGTACATTGCTTTTTCTCCACACTAGGAGTATTTTTTTCTTTCTTAGTGACAAGTACGGGCCATTAGAATCAAAGTGGAGAATGCTGGGGAAGACATTCTATTAAGAAGCTAACTTTTTGGCCGGTCGTGGTGGCTCATGCCTGTAATCCTAGCACCCTGGAAGGCCGAGGCAAGAGGACTGCTTCAGCCCAGGAGTTTAAAACCAGCCTGGGCAACGTAGCAAGAACTCGTCTCAAAAAAAGAAAATAGAAAAAATTAGCTGGGAGTGGTGGCACACACCTGTAGTTGCAGCTACTCAGGAGTCTGAGGCAAAAGGATTGCCCGAGGCCATAAGGTTGAGGCTGTAGTGCCCTCCAACCTGGACAACACAGTGAGTCCCTGACTGAAAGAAAAAAAAAAAAAAGAAGCAGCAGGTAGCTTTTGATTCCTTTTTGAAGACTGCAGGAGATTAACTACTCTTTTAGGACTATGTAGTCCAATTTTCTGAGATATTTCTTTGTCTGATTTCATTTTATGTTGTATGTCCTTATAGAAATTTTCATATAATGTTTTTACATATATGTAGGCCAGCATCGAGATGGAGGCCGACATTAGAAGGCCAGGAGATCACCTTCCATAGAGACTCACTCACATGGACCACTCAAATGGCTGGCTGTTGGCAGGAAACCCTGGTTCCTCTATGTAAAGGCCTCTGCACAAGATGACTTGAGTGTCCTCACAGCATGGTAACTGATGTCCCTCAGAGCAGGAGATCCAGGATGATTCTGGGGGTGTCTCCAAAAACAGGAGTGTTCTAAAACAGGGGTATTTTGGGTGAGGAGCAATAAAGACAGGTTCTTTGTTAAGAATTGCTTAAAGGGCTACAGTTTCAGGCTCCGTGCTGTTTACATATCTTCTTGTCCATTTGACTGTAAGATCTTTGACAGTAGGCATTTGCTCTGGATCTGACGCCTATTAAGCATTCAAAATGTTTGTTGAATTAATGAATTGTTATATCAAATTGGCATATTTATTATATGTTAGTCTCTTCAATGCCTGGAGTAGGGGTAAGGATGGGGCATAGGGCTTGGGGATGGATGAGTCACAACTGCACGAGGGGGGACCCCAAAAATCCAGGAATTTATTTGTACAAAATTGTGTATTTGTTCTCATATGCTGAAACTTCAGTCACCTTCAGAGTACTCTCCGTTTGATGCGATATACCTATGGAGACGCTTTTTCCACTGCTCAGAACAGTTCGTGAACTTGTCAATCTTGACGCCTTTTAGTGTTGCTGCTGTTTTTTGTTTCACTTCTTCCACATCAGCAAACATTTCCCTTTGAGGACTTTTTTCATCCAAGGAAAGAAACAAACAAAAAAAATCACTCGGGTGAGATCAGGTGAACAGGGAGGGTGGGGCACGGGGGTCATGCCGTTTTGGTCACAACTGCTGAACATTCAGCACGGTGTGGGCAGGTGTGCTTGTAAATCACCCATTATGAAATAGGCAAACAGGTTGAAAGAATCTCCAAAAAAAAAAAAAAAAAAATCACTGAAGCCAAATGCAGCCTCTCACAACAACACTAGCTGGTACTTGGATGCCAATGCGTTCCTAGAACACTTACTTAGTGGGGGAAGACTGTACTACAAAGGGCCTGCCAGCCGGGCTCGGTGGCTCAGCCTGTAATCCCACACCTTTGGGAGGTGAGTGGATTGCCTGAGCCTGAGGGTTCGAGACCCGCCTGGGCAACTTGGCGAGACCTCATCTCTACAATAAATAAAAAAAATCAGCCGGGCGTGGTAGCGTGTGCCTGTAGTTCCGGCTACTTGGAAGGCTGAGGCGGAAGGATCGCCGGAGCCCAGCAGGTTGAGGCTGCGGTGGCCGGGAGCGGCCACTGCATTCCAATCTGGGCGACAGTGAGACTCCAACTCAAAAAAAAAAAACCAACAACAAAGGGCCTGCCCTCCAGAAGATAATTCCAGTTTTCTGGTGGTGTCCCTTTGTATGGTGGCTATATGACTTTGGGTATTTTACTTCGTTTTACTAAGTCTCATTCGATTATCTGTAAAACGGAAACAGTAATAACACCTGAGCATATTTTATAAGGTTATTTTGGGGATCAAGTGAGCTAACGGTTGAAAAAATGCTGTATCATTTATAATTCTTTTTGTTTTTTAGAGAGAGAGTCACTCTTTTGTTTTTTATTTATTTATTTTAGAGTCAGGGTCTCACTCTGTTGCCCAGCCTGGAATGCAATTGTGTAACTGTAGCTTCCTGCAACCTCCAACTTCTAGGATCAAGTGTTCCTCCGGCCACCCGAGTAACTGGGACTACAGGTGTGTGCCACCATGCCTGGATTTTTTTTTTTTTTTTCCGGAGACGAGGTCTCACTATGTTGCCCAGGCTGATCTCAAACGACTATGCTCAAGTGATCCTACCGCCTTGGCCTCCTAAAGTGCTAGGATTACAGGCATGAGCCACTGTACATGGCTTATAATTATCTTTTTTAAAATCTAGGTTTTCTCTATGAGAGTTAGGAGAGTTCCTGGTCTCGATGTCAACATATGCGCAGGTCACCTTGCACAGGGTCTACCTTACTCTCACATTCTAGGGATTGCCTGTTTGGAACATTCACTCACCTTTTATTTTTTGAGTCAGAATCTCACTCTGTCATCCAGGCTAGAGTGCAAGTGGCAGCCTTATGGCCACTGCAGCCTCAACCTGCTGAGCTCAGGCGATCCTTCCACCTCAGTCTTCCAAGTCGCTGAAACTATAGACATGCGCCACCATGCCCGGCTGATTTCTCAATTTATTTATTGTAGAGACGAGGTCTCACCATGTTGCTCAGGCTGGTCTCAGACCACTGGACCCAGGCAGTCTTCTTGTCTCTGCCTCCCAAAGTGCTGGGGTTACAGGCGTGAGCCACCGCACCCGGCTTCACTGATCTTTTCAAGCTCTCCCTCTCTGACCTAACTAGCTTTTACAATTTTAAACTATTGACAGGTTTTACCTAGAAGTTTAAATGTTTAAAAGAATTTTAAATATTTTAAGTGTTCTTGCATTTTGTGGAGAACCCTCGTGGTGTTACTAATATCAGCAATTTTTGTGGTTCTGGGGTTATCTCTAAAACACGGGTATGTCGAGTGAGTAGCAATAAAGACGTGTTCTTTGTTAGGAATTGCTTAAAGGGCTACGGTTTCAGCCTCCATGCTGGCCTGCACCCATGTTCCACCTGGTGGTTCATCCATGTTTACATTTTTGGTTTGTCCCTGAAAGATGCCTGTTGCCATCCTTCCGCCCCTGCCTCCATAAACCTCCACTCAATTTCCTGACCCTTTTAACTTTTTTTTTTTTTTGAATCGGGGTCTCACTCTGTTGCCCAGGCTGGAGTACGGTGGCATGATCCCAGCTCACTACAGCTTCGACCTCCTGAGCTCAGGTGATTCTCTTGCCTTAGCTTCCCGAATAGCTGGTACTACAGGCATACACCATCATATCCAGCTAAGTTTTTTGTTTTTTTGTAGGGACGAGGTCTTGCTATATGACCCAGCCTAGTCTTGAACTCCTGGACTCAAGCAATCCTCCCACTTCAGCCTCTTGAAGTGCTGGGATTACAGGTGTGAACCACCGTGCCCAGCTAACTTTTTTATTTATTTATTTTTTTTGAGTTGGAGTCTCACTCCTTCGCCCAGGCTGGAGCGCAGTGGCACGTACACTCATGGCCACCTGCTGGGCTCCGGCGAGCCTTCTGCCTCAGCCTTCCGAGTGGTTGAAACTACAGACGTGCGCTACCATGCCCGGCTATTTTTTATTTTATTGTAGAGACGAGGTCTCACCAAGTTGTCCGGGCTGGTCTCAAACCTGTGGACTCAGGCAATCCACTCGCCTCGGCCTCACAAAGAGCTGGGATTACAAGCTGAGCCATCGAGCCCAGTCACTTTTTGATTTTTTTTTAAAGACAAGGTCTTGCTATGTTGCCCAGGCTGGTCTCAAACTCCTGGGCTGAAGTAATCCTCCCACCTCGGCCTCCCAAAGTGCTGGGATTATAAGTATGAGCAACTGTGCCCAGCTTCCAAAGTACTCTCGTTTGTCACAAAATCTTGGAACTACAGTCTCCCATTCTGGAAGTCTGGTCAGCTGTGGGCGAACTGTGGTAGTGGGACCCTGCTCCTAAGGGCTGAAATAAGACTGTGAACCATACATTTGTTGTTCAACCATGTTTCATCTATCTGATGATTTACTGCAGTATTGTTTTGAGATGTTCATATGTAGGTGTCAAAAGTCAAGAAAGGGGAGATGGAGGCCAGAAGACTGCCTGAGCCCAGGGGTTCAAGACCAGCCTGGGCAACTTAGCAAGACCTTGTCTCTACAAAAAAAAAAACAAAATTAGCCAGGCATGGTGGCACGCACGTGTTCTTCCAGCTACTTGGAAGGCTGAGGCAGAAGGATTGCCTGAGCCCATCAGGTAGAGACTGTGGTGACCATGAACGTGCCACTGTACTCCAGCCTGGGTGACAGAGATTCTGACTCAAAAAAAAAAAAAAAAGTCAAAAAAATGTTCATGATTTAGCCATCTGGAATAATCACCTCTATAGAGTCACAACAGCCATGGCTGAGAGCAGAGAGCACGAGTTATAGATTAAACAGATACCTTCAAATTTGTTCAACAAACCTGAAGAGGCCAGGACAGCGATAGGTGCCCACCCCTCCCCTCCGCCCATACCAGTGAGCCCTCAACTGCCCTGGTTAACTCGCACATCCTTGTGGTTTCTGCAGATTAAGAGGAGTTTCCTGGAAGTTGGCAAGGTAGAGGTGAAAAGAAAAAGCAGAGGTAAGAAGGGGGTCCAATATCAGTTGTCTCCAAGGAGGAAACTCTTGGACGCTGATTAAGTTAACATGTGAACATGCTAGGCGCAAGTTACAAAGTTTAAAAGGAACCAGGTACGGTGGCTCACGCCTGTAATCCCAGCACTTTGGGAAGCTGAGGCGGGAGGATTGCTTGAGACCAGGAGTTCAAGACCAGCCTGGGCCTCATAGCAAAACCTTGTCTCTATAAAAAAATCAAAAAGTGACTGGGCTCGATGGCTCAGCTTGTAATCCCAGCACTTTGTGAGGCCGAGGCGAGTGGATTGCCTGAGTCCACAGGTTTGAGACCAGCCCGGACAACTTGGCGAGACCTCATCTCTACAATAAAATAAAAAATAGTCGGGTGTGGTAGCCGGGTGTGGTAGTTCTGGCTACTTGGAAGGCTGAGGCAGAAGGATCGCCAGAGCCCAGTAGGTCAATGCTGGGGTGGCCGTGAGCATGTGTGCCTCTGCACTCCACCAGCCTGGGTGAAGGAGTGAGACTCCAACTAAAAAATAAAAGTAGTTCAGAAAGCAAAAATCAGAAAATCTTTTGTAACTCAAAATCATGACAAATGAAGTTAAGTCAAATGAAAAAACTAGAAAAATATTTATAATATGACAAACAAAGAGACAAGGTCTTTCCTATATAAGGAGTACTCATATAGGATTAAAAAAAGATAAACACCTCAAAGGAACACAAGGTAAATCACAGAAGAAAAGCAGATTTTCACCTGTCAAACTGGCCTTCTGGCCCTTGGGAAAGAGAACAATCTGCACTCCAGAGGTGGGAAGCCAGTTCAGTAGAGGAGAGGCAGGTTTCAGTGAGGGCAGGAAGATGGAGGGAGGGATCCCCAAAGAGCTCCAGGAGGAAGGGGCACTTTGTTTATAATGGAAAGGGCTTTCCAACAGGGCAGCAGTGTTGTTGGGGAGAAGTGGGTGCAGTAGAAAACAAGGAGCTGACGCCATCCTAAGGGACTGGTGCCTAGAGGAGCCTGCATTTTGGGAAAACAGGAAGTTTATAGGAAGAAGAGTCAGGGAGTCATTTATAGCCTGTTTTTAAGGTTTCCAGTCTGGTGAAGAATTACTAAATTGTTTTGGTGCCAAAATTGCTTATAGGCTTTGTCTCACTGGGCATTGCCTTTCATGACCTCCCCTGACCTTCCTTTCCTGACACTCACCAGATCCTGATATTTCTTCCACTGAAATGCATTGTCATGTTTCTACATCATAGTTGGACTTCTGCAAGAACTTCCTAATTGCTTTTTCTCGCTCTTCACTTCTCTCCCTCTTTGTTCCAATCCAGTCTACATACTGCTGCCAGACTAATCTTTCTCAAATATCACTTGGGTCATGCCACTTCCCTGCTCAAAACCTTTCAATGCTTCCCCACACCCCTCCCACTGGATCAAGCCTAGACACCCTAGTCCAATACTTTTAACTGAGCAAGTTGTCTCTAATTCACTTCAAAAAACATCTGCTCATAGCTGGATGCAGTGGCTCACACCTGTAATCCCAGTACTTTAGAAGGCAGAGGTGAGAGGATTGCCTGAGCTCAGGGTTCGAGAACAGCCTGGGCAACTTGGCGAGACCTTGTCTCTACAATAAAAAAAAAAAAAATTAGCCAGGCATGGTGGTGTGCGCCTGTAGTTCCAGCTATTTGGAAGGTTGAAGCGGAAGGATAACCTGAGTCTAGCAGGTCAAAGCTATGGTGGCTGTGAGTATGCCTCTACACCCCAGCCTGGTTGACAGAGAAACACTCCAACTCAAAAAAAAAAAAATCTGCTCCACCCAAAGTAGGTCAATCCCTGTTACTGACCTGTCCCTTTAATACTGTTTCCCCAAAACTTTTTTTGTTTTTCCCAATTCTCACTTCCCATCTGAATACCCTTTTCTCTGCTCTTTACTTATCCATATTCCAACATTTTTTCACATTCAGTTTCACTTTTTCTCCTTCCATCAGTATACAACGTGGTTAACGCACAGGCATAGAGTCTCACAGCCCATTTATATTCATGGTTCTGCCATTTAATAGTTTAGTGACCTAAAAGCTTAGCTTAAGGTTTAGTTTGCCTCAACTCCAAAATATAAAAAATACTTATGTGATTTTTGTGAAGATTCAATGTATGTAAAACTAATAAGAGTTCCTAGAACACAGTAAGTACTTACTAGATTTGTATTAATGTTGTCTAAATGTGCTCTTTTCTCTGACTATAAGGCCTTTCTTATTAGCTTGCATGCACTGTTATTTTTCTCTTACATTTAAATTTTTTATATTTAGGTCATGCCCTCATACTTTATATACTTCATCTCATTACGGTGAGTGTGCTAAGCTCTGTATTAGGTGTTTTACTTACACAAAACCCCATGAATTAGGTCTTGTTACCTTTATTACTTCACTTTCACTAAGTTTTAGAGATATTAAAAATCCTAATATTAAGCAGCTGGTAAAGAGTGGGATCAGAATGCTGGTGATATTTTGATTGATTGATTTTTAAGATTTAAAATTTCCTAGGATTTTCATGAATTATCACTGGAAGTCCTAATGAGCCAGTTCTATCATTCTTCCCTTAGCAAGAGATTTCCCCCAGGGAGGACTGAACACAGTCACTAGATCTGGCTTCAGCATCACTCCCTAGACAGCCAGAGCCTGTGCTTTCCTCCAGGGACTGCCTTTCTCCTATGACTTTCAGAAGGAAGGCACACTGGAAGCCTCATGTTTCGTTATAAGAAGAGAAAGATCACTTCCAGAGTCAGAAATTATACTATCAGACAAGAAGAATAAAACCCATGTTTCCACTAGCAAAACATCCTTTGTCCTCCTTTAGTTTTCTGAGAACAACAACAACAAAAGGATAGGCTCTTAATAAAAAGAGCTAAGCCTCCTAAATATGAAGGGGGCCAACTTTTCCCAAAGGTGACATTTAAAAGAGTGAGAGCCTTAAGTCAGAAAGACAAAATCCTCAATGGCGTGGGAAGGACAGACCTCAGTACTATTTATTCTTTAGTCTGATCTATTAAATAAGACTATAACCACATACAACTTTTTTTTTAAATTGAAGGAACAAAAAACTAGGCAGTCATATTAACTGATATCAAAATTATGTTTACAAACTGATTTCTAGTGGAAACATCATACATTAGGCCTCTTTAGGAGCCTGCAATTTCCAGACTGAAAAAGCATGGCCTCTGAGCTAAACCTGGAAATTAAAAAAAAAATTTTTATTTTTATTTATTTATTTATTTATTTGAGTTGGAGTCTCACTCTGTTGCCTGGGCTGGAGTACAGTGGAATGCTCACGGCCACTGCAGCCTGGGCTCAGGTGATCCTCACAGCTCAGCCCTCTAAGTAGCTGGAACTATAGGCATGGGCCACCACGCCTGGCTAATTTTTTGATTTATTGTAGAGACGAGGTCTCACCAAGTTGCCCAGGTTGGTCTTGAACCCCTGAACTCAGGCAATCCTTTTGCCTTGGCCTCCCAAAGTTCTGAGATTACAGGATTGAGCCACCATGTCTGGTGGCTATTTGTATTTATTTTAAAGATGTGGGGTGTAATTCAGGATTAGGTAGATAAGTGGTCATCGTACAGGTAACATGGAAATTTTACCTTGCTAACTCTCAAAATATTTTGGCTGATAAAGTTTAAAGAGCCTCTCCAAAATAGTCAAACAAAAGAAACCAACAACCATAAAACAAAATACTAACAACAAAAAGCAAACTTCCGTGTCCAGGAAAACTAACGGCTTAACAGATATAAAAAGCTGGGCATGGTAGCGCATGCCTGTAGTACCAGCTACTTGGAAGGCTGAGGCAGAAGGATTACCTGAGCCCAGCAGGTCAAGGCTGCAATAGCTGAGAGCGTGCCACTGCACTCCAGCCTGGGCCATAGAGTGAGACTCCAACTCAAAAAAATAAATTAATAAAAATAAATAAATTTCACTTAATCTAAAAAAAAAATCCAGCTATAAAAAACCCTGGGTTCATCTACTTGGGAAATAAACATACCTTCTCTGCTTTACTGTGATATTTTGGAGGTCAGAAGGAATGGAATATACCAATAGGTGACTGTCAGTCTCTGGAAACCCTCTGGGCATGGATTCCCTAAGAGTCAATATATGTAACTACCTGAGTTGGGAGACTGGGATTGACTACTAACAGGGGTTCTGAGGTTTCCCATTTTTTCCCTCACTTGTCAAATTCTCCCCAAAGGTTCTTTACTTGTGGTGGGAGGGCAAATAACTTCCTTTTACAATGCCTTTGTTATTTTCTTCTATAGTTTGAAAAAGAATTGGATGAATTGGACAGATTAATATTGTTAAGACAGCAATACTCCTTAAATTGATCTACAGATTCAATGCAGTTGCTAGAAGATTCCAGCTAACATCTTTGCAGAAATTGACAAATTCCTAACTCATGTGGAAATCAAAGGACTCAAATACCAAGCAGTCTTTAAAAAAAGAAGCAAATTGAAAGACTCACACTTCCTCATTTCAAAACTTGCTACAAAGCTACAGTAATCAAAACTCTGGTGCTAGTATAAGGATAGACATATAGATCAATGGAATAGAATTGAGAATCCATAAATAAATTTTATACTTATGGTCTATTGATTTTTCATGTGTCAAAGCTAATTCAGAGGGGGAAAGAACAGACTTTTTAACAAATGGTGCTGGGACAACAGGATTTCTACATGTAAAAAAATAAAGTAGGGCCTCTATTCTCACACTCTACATAAAATTCAATCAAAATGACTCATAAACCTAAATGTAAGAAGCTATGATTGTAAAACTTTTAGAAAAAGCTATAGGAGTAAATCTTTGTAATCTTGGTTTAAGTCTAAGAAATATGACACATCTAAGAACATTACAGCAAAAACAAGCAACAAAGAAAAAATAAATTGTACTTTATCAAAATTAAAAACTCTATGTTTCAAAGGACACCATCAATAAAATGAAAAGACAATCCACAGAATGAGAGATACTTGCAAATCACAGAACTCCTAAGGAAATTGTATCCAGAATATGTAAAGAACTCTTAAAACTCAATAATAAAAAGACAACCAAACTAAGAAATAGGCAAAGGGCCTTAATGGACAGTTCACATATACTATTTAAATGCATACCAGCATCCAGTAAGTACATGAAAACATGCTCAACATTATTGGCCAACAGGTGAATGCTCATCAAAACCATAAAGAGATACCACCTCACACCTGCTAGGATGGTTATTATAAAAAAGCCATAGTACCACCGGGTGTGGTGGCTCATGCCTGTAATCCTAGCACTTTGGGAGATGGGGGCAAGAGGATTGCCTGAGCCCACGGGTTTGAGAACAGCATGGATAACTTAGTAAAACCTCGTCTCTACAATAAATAAAAAAAATAGCTGGGCATGGTAGCGTGCACCTGCAGTTCCAGCTACTTGGAAGGTTGAGGTGGAAGGATCTTCTGAGCCCAGTAGGTTGAGGCTGTGGTGGCCATGAGCGTGCCATTGAACTCTAGTCTGGGCAACAGAGTGAGACTCTGGCTCTAAAAACAAAAACAAAAACAAAAACCCCAAACAAACAAGCCATAATGACATATGTTGATGAGGGTGTAGAGAATTGGAACCCCCATACATTGCTGGTTAAAATGTAAAATGGTGTGGCTACTTTGGAAGACAGTTTGGCAGCTCCTCAAAAGGTTAAATACAGAGTTACCATATGGCCTCGCAATTCCATTCCTAGGTATATACCTAAGAAATATGAAAACATATGTTCACATTAAAAACTTTTCCACAAATATACATAGCAGCATTATTCATAATATGAGAGGATTGCCTGAGTCCAGGAATTCGAGATCACCCTGGGCAACATAGCGAGACCTCATTTCAATTAAAAAATAAAAAAAAAAGGAAATGTCCAGAATAGGCAAACCTATTGATAGAAAATAGATGAATGGCTTTCTAGAGCTGGGACGGGTAGGTAGGGGAAATGGGGAATAATTGCTTAATAGGTTTAGGGTTTCTTTCAGGTGATAAAAATATTCTAAAAATGATCGTGCTGATGATTGCACAACATTGTTACTATACCAAAAACCACTGAATTGCATACTATTTATTTATTTATTTAACTTATTAATTAATTTATTTTTGAGTTGGAGTCTCACACTGTCGCCCAGACTGGAGTGTGGTGGCCGCTCCTGGCCACCACAGCCTTGACCTGCTGGGCTCCGGCGATCCTTCCGTCTCAGCCTTCCAGTAGCTGGAACTACAGACGCGCGCTACCACGCCTGGCTAGTTTTTGATTTATTGTAGAGATGAGGTCTCGCCAAGTTGCCCAGGTGGGTCTCAAACCCGCGGGCTCAGGCAATCCACTCACCTCAGTCTCCCAAAGGCACGGGATTACAGGCTGAGCCACCGAGCCCGGCTGCATACTATTTATTTATTTGAATTGGAGTCTCACTCTGTTGCCCAAGTTGGAGTGCTGTGGTGTGCTCACAACTACTGTAGTCATGACCTATTGGGCTCAGGTGATCCTTCTGCCTCAGCCTTCCAAGTAGCTCAGACTACAGGTGTGCGCCACCATGCCTGGCTAATGTTTTGATTTATTGTAGAGATGAGGTCTCATCAAGTCGCCCAGGCTGGTCTCCAACCCCTGGACTCAGGCAATTCTCCTACCTCTGCCTCCTAAAGTGTTGAAATTATAGGCGTGAGCCACCATGTCCAGCTATCTATATATCACTTTTAGTTCACTGTAATCAGATGTGTCTGGGTGCTGATGATGACCACTTTGAGCACTTCTTGTAATTGCAGAAATCAAATGTGATTTGTATTCATCTACAGTTTTTTTTTTTGAGTTGGAGTCTCATTCCATTGCTCAGGCTGGAGTGCAGTGGCACGCTCACGGCCACCCTGGTGTCGACCTGCTGGGCTCCAGCGATCCTTCTGCCTCAGCCTTCCAAGTAGCCGGAACTACAGGCACACGCTACTGTGCCTGGCTGATTTTTGATTTATTGTAGAGATGAGGTCTTGTCAAGTTGCCCAGTCTGGTCTCGAACCCATGGGCTCAGGCGATCTACTTGCTTCGGCCTCCCAAAGTGCTGGGATTACAGGCTGAGCCACCAAGCCCTGGCCACCTACAATTTTAATACAGGTTTTTCCTTTCTTTTTTTTTTTTCGAGTTGGAGTCTCACTCTGTCGCCCAGACTGGAGTGCAGTGGCTGCTTCCAGCCACCGCAGCCTCGACCTGCTGGGCTCCGGCGATCCTTCCGCCTCAGCCTTCCAAGGGTTTTTCCTTTCTTAAAATGTGTATACATTGTTTTGGCACTTTCTGTAATTGGGCCACGAACTATTAGGTTCATGCAAAAGTAATTTCAATTTTTGCATTGTTAATATTTGCCACTTGATTCTGGAATATATTTTAAGATAAATGTGGTTATGTTATACATTATTTGAATGCTCATTTCTCACTTTTTTTTGCTAATGACTTATTACTTGCTGTTTATTTTATATTTATTTTAGACTATGGAAAAGATATTAGACAAAAAACAAATTTGAACAATTTTCTATTCAAGCTCAAAATGTATCATAAAGCAATGAAGACAACTTGCAACATCAACAATGCATTTGGCCCAGGAACTGCTAACAAATGTACAGTGCTGTGGTAGTTGAAGAAGTTTTGCAAAGAAGATGAGAGCCTTGAAGATAAGGAGAGTAGTGGCTGGTCATTGGAAATTGATAATGACTAATTAAGAGCAATCATCAAAGCCGATCCTCTTACAACTACACGAGAAGTTGCTTAAGAACTCAATGTACTCAATGTTGACCATTCTATGGTTGTTTGGCATTTGTCGATATTTGAAGCAAGTTGGAAAGGTGAAAAAGCTTGATAAGCAGGTGCCTCATGAGCTGACTGCAAATTTTAAAAAATCATTGTTTTGAAGTGTTGTCTTCTCTTATTCTATGCAAGAACAGCAAGCCATTTCTTGATCGGGTTGTGATGTGTGACAAAAAGTGGATTGTATGTGACAACCAGCAATGACCAGCTCAGTGGTTGGACCGAGAAGAAGCTCCAAAGCAATTCCCAAAGCCAAACTTACACCAAAAAATGGTCATGGTCACTGTTTGGTGGCCTGCTGCCTGTCTGATCCACTACAGCTTTCTGAATCCCAGAGAAACCATTACATCTGAGAAGTATGCTCAGCAAACTGATGAGATGCGCTGCAAACTGCAAAGCCTGCAGTTGGCATTGGTCAACAGAAAGGGCCTAATTCTTCTCCATGACAACACCCGACACCATCACATGTTGTGCAACCAACACTTCAAAAGTTGAACAAATTGAGCTACAAAGTTTTGCATCCATCATCCACCATATTCACCTGACCTCTTGCCACTGACTACCAGTTCTTCAAGCATCTTAACAAATTTTTGCAGGGACAACACTTCCACAACCAGCAGGATGCAGAAAATGCTTTCTGGCTGGACACAGTCTCTCAAGCCTGTCATCCTAGCACTTTGGGAGGCTGAGGTAAGATAACTGCCTGAGCCCACAGGTTCGAGACCAGCCTGGCAACTTGGCGAGACCTCATCTCTATAATAAATAAAAAATTATCCAGGCGTGGTAGTGAGTGCCTGTAATTCCGGCTACTTGGAAGGCTGAGGCAGAAGGATTGCCTGAGCCCAGCAGGTCGATGCTGGGGTGGCTGTGAGCATGCCACTGTACTCCAGCCTGGGTGATGGAGTGAGACTCCAACTAAAAAAAAAAAAAATGGTTTTTGAGAGTTCGTTGAATCCTGAAACATGGATTTTTTATACTACAGGAATAAACTAACTTATTTCTCATTGGCAAAAATGTGTTGATTGCAATGGCTCCTATTTTCATTAATAAAGATGTGTTTGAGCCTAGTTATAATGATTTAAACCGCAATTACTTTTGCACCGACCTAATATAATAAGGCCATCAACGAAACCCACCATAATTTGTATAGTATCACAAAGTCTATAAATCACTTTTATACAATTAATTACCTCAGTTGACTCTCTTGATGCAAGTAAATATCATCCACTTTTTAAAGATGAAGCAACTAGTCTAGGCATGTCTGTAATCCTAGCACATTGGGAGGCTGAGGCAGGAGGATTGCTTGAGCCCAAGAGTTCCAGACAAGCCTGGGCAATATAGCAAGATAAAAAATAAAAATAAAGATGAAACAACAGTTTCAGAGACATTAGCAGACTTACTTATAACCTCATAGGTAGTGACAAAGATAAATTAGAACCTAATCTTGGGTCTACTAAGTACCTCCTAAACTTATACAGAAATGACTCATACATATTTATTTTTCTACAACTTTTCTTGGAGAATTTTCTCTTATATGTTGTATCTGGAACTATTTTATTATTATTATTATTTTTTGAGTCAGAGTCTCACTCTGTTGCCCAAGGTGGAGTGCAGTAGCATGATCATGGCTACCACAGCCTTGACCTATTTGGTTCACTTTAAATAGCAATTTTGCACATATTGAATCATAGTATATATTCTATACTAATCTTCAATCATATGTTTCATTTTTTTTAGAAATAAAAACTAAGCTAGGCATGGTGGCACGCGCCTGTGGTTCCAGCTACTTGGAAGGCAGAGGTGGAAGGATTGCCTGAGGTTGAGGCTGTGGTGGCCATGAGCATGCCACTGCACTCTAGCCTGGGCAACAAAAATAAATAAATAAATAACTATTATTCAGGATGAACAAAATTCCAAGCTGACAATCACAGATAATTTTTGATTAATGGTCAATAAATCAAAATAATGCTTTAGGGCAATAACTTTCCTAGGTATCCAAAAATCAAACATGTGCCTCTTCTATTAATTTACCTAATATATTAGCATCAGTGGCCAGATAAATAGACTTTGTGTTTTCTAATCTTATTTAAGAGTCAAGGCACTATGATGACAGGCAGTGTATTGTATACACATCCTCTAAAGCATAGTATCATTTTGAATATAGATACATTGGGTACAGAAATCTAATCCTCAAATTTTGATATAATTTTAGATTTAAAGTTTCTTATTTTCCCTCCAGAATATCTAGAATAGTTATCTACATTACAGTTGATAAACATTTTTTTTTAAATAGCCAAGTGCAGCAGTGTACATACTTATTGGTATTAAGTAATGGTCAACTTATTATTGGTAAGAAGAAAGAAGGAAAGAAAGAAAGAAAGAAAGAAAAGAAAAGAAAAGAAAAAGTCATATTAATCCAGATTTGAATATGACCAGTGGGTTTTGGATTATAAGGAGGCTGAATTGGACATTTCATTTGTCCAACACTTATTGAACACCTGTGAATGTTAGGCTCAGGATTAGGATATACTATTAATAATAAGACATGGTTCCTATACATGGTCCCTGGAGTTCTTCTCTAAGTAGGGAAACCACCAGGTAAAAGAATAATTGCAATGCAATATGAGAAGAACTATCTATAATGGAGGCTTGTACAAAGTACCATCTTTGGCTTGCCTGTGATCAGGTCTTGTGAGATAAGATAAGTATCAGTGTCTAAAACATGCCTCCTAAGCTGAATATCCATTCACTAACTTGTATCACTTTTCAGCACTGTGCCATACCTAGGTGTCTCATCTCTTCCTGATTTGCATATCCAGGCAAGATCGCCAAAGTTGTTAAGACTACAGTCTTAGGCTAAGGCACAAACTCGGATCAAACACTTCTCAAAGGAGCACACATACTGTCATAATCTTATTCAATACGTATAGCTCCTGAAGTCTTTAGGTCATGAAGTACCTTGTAGTCTTTCTTCTCAAGAATGCTTTGTTTAAAAGTTGTGTTTGAATTCAACTTTGTTAATAAAATATTAAGCCTATTTCTCTGAAAATAAAAGCTGTACAATTTCTTTTACATGTATTTATTTAAATAAAAATGGAAACTTTTATATTCAGATTCTGGTAAATAAAAGTTTGTTAAAAGATGCAAAAATATGACTAGTAGAGTTTTCCTCCTGCAGAGTAAGCCACTGTGCATCTTTAAAAAGGTTCTCCAATTGCTCTGAACACTAGTCACACTAGCGATTGATAGACATTGGACACTGCTAGGGAAGGGAGGGAAAGAGGAGGGAAGGGAGCACGTGACAACACATTAGGTACCTGGTCTGCCATCAGGGGTTGAGAGGGCCAGTTAGAAGCCCAAACTTCACCTGCAGGCAACCTACTTATTATTATTATTTTTTAGTTGGAGTCTCACTCCGTTGTCCAGGCTGGAGTATAGTGGCACACTCACAGCCACCCCAGTGTTGACCTGCTGGGCTCCGGTGATCCTTCCCCCTCAGCCTTCCAAGTAGCTGGAACTACAGACGTGTGCTACCATGCCCAGCTAATTTTTGATTTATTGTAGAGACAGGGTCTCACCAAGTTGCCCGGTCTGGTCTCAAACCCACAGGCTCAGGTAATCCACTAGCCTTGGCCTCCCAAAGTGCTGGGATTACAGGCTGAGCCACTGAACCCAGCCAGCAACCTACTTATATAGTCAATTCCCACTTGTACCCCACAACTCTAAAATTTAAAAAATTAAAAAATTAAAGAAGAAAAAGTTCTCCTAATTACAGAATGTGTTCCTTTCTTCTCAATGTAAAGAGATTGGCTGAGTGTGGTGGCTCAGCACTTTGAGAGGATGAGACAAGAGGACTGCCTGGGTC
Source organism: Tarsius wallacei (assembly GCA_963574415.1). Lineage (NCBI taxonomy): Eukaryota > Metazoa > Chordata > Mammalia > Primates > Tarsiidae > Tarsius > Tarsius wallacei. The sequence goes on along the minus strand of CAUYQG010137855.1, from coordinate 1,023 downwards.
CAGGGGTTCAAGACCAGACTGGGCAACTTGGCGAGACCTCATCTCTACAATAAATAAAAAAATTAGCCAGGTGTGGTGGCGCATGCCTGTAGTCCTAGCTACTTGGAAGGCTGAGGCAGAAGGATCACCTGAGCCCAGCAGGTTAAGGCTGCAGTGGCCGTGAGCGTGCCACAGCTCTCCAGCCTGGGCGACATAGTGAGACTCCAACTATAATACAAATGGACTGGAGTAAGAAGTGAACAGTTTTATGGGCAGCTCACTTCTTTTTTTGAAGTTGTAAGAATGGTATTTATTCCCAAAGATTTGGGGAAAAGGATATACTTGACTTTCTTTGATTAGTATAACATAGCTAGGCTAACCACACACCGTTGAGGTTTTCAAGATGTTGCTCTAAGGACTTTCCAGTTTTCTATATCATAATGTACATATTAAGGTAGAGGAAACTCAAACTGTAAGAGATATTGGTTTTCTTGAAGCACAATTCCAACTAAACCAAGGATTTGAAGAGGAAACTTAGAAATATAATTGCAACCACAGGTTGTGATCCAAACATCATTAAGAATTCCCCGTGGTGTAGTATTTACTGAGACAAGTTCTATGTGCTAGTTTTAAGAGCACAAAAAAGAAAAAAAAATGCTGGTACTCAATTGATGATTTTTGTAAAAGTCCCTGGGAAGGTATGATCTGACTCCACTTGTAGATAGCTCCTTTTAAACATTTCCCCTTCTGTGGACAAGGACAGCTTCCAAGCACTAAAGGTTTCTAAGAGTTAAAAAGTCAGTCTCAAGCCGGGCTCGGTGGCTCAGCCTGTAATCCCACGCCTTTGGGAGGCTGAGGTGAGTGGATTGCCTGAGCCCGCGGGTTCGAGACCCGCCTGGGCAAGCGAGACCTCATCTCTACAATAAATCAAAAAACCAGCCGGGCATGGTAGTGCGCGCCTGTAGTTCCAGCTACTCGGAAGGCGGAGGCGGAAGGATCGCCGGAGCCCAGCAGGTCGAGGCTGCGGTGGCCGGGAGCGGCCGC
>CAUYQG010137854.1:0-19361 GCA_963574415.1 Tarsius wallacei | reverse complement strand
GTTCTCTGAATCTCTTGTGTTTGAATTTTTGCATCACTGATTAGATGGGGGAAGTTTTCTTGAACAATCTCATGAAAGGCTTGTTCCAGTGTGGACTCTGTCTCTCTTTCTGTTTCAGGAAGGCCAATTAATCTTAGGTTCAGTCTCTTGAAGTAATTACTCATCTCTTGATTTTGTTCTGCCTTTTTGAGCTTGCTTTCTGTGTTTTTAACAGTTTGGATTAGTTCTATATTTTGGTCCTCAAACTCTGAGATTCTTTCTTCTGCTTGGGTAATTCTGCTTTCTATGCTTGTCATTTTGTTATTTATTTCATTCACAGTATTCCTTATTGCTGTTATCTCAGTTATCAGCTCCTTCCTAGTTTCTTCTTGACTCTCCTCAATTCTTTTTAATCTCTCCATTATTGTCTTGATATTTAGATTTGTAGTTTGAGACCATTCATTTTGGGGGCTCTTCATTGTTTGCATTCCAAAGTCAGTTTTCTGAGTGTCTGCCTTCCCAGGGGTCTGGGAGAGACCCATATTCTTCTTTTGGTTTTTCTTCATTTGTGTAGATTTCTCTCTCTCTCCTTCTTGCCTTCCCCTTCTTTAATTCTGTTTTTCAGGGAAGGTGGGGTTGCTTTTGCTTCTCTTGTGCAATCTCCTGTTCTTCCTTATGAGGTTCCTCTGGCTTTGTTCACTTTTGAGGTTGGAGTATGGGCCACAGGCTGTACTTTTTGCAGTTTTGAGGTTTAGTTGAGGGGGAAGCTGTGATTCAGAATCTGTATGCCGATTTCAGCAACCCCCTATCGGTGTATGAGCCCACTGGAACCTATTTCCCACCGTCTTACAATCTTTCTGTGCAGCAGAATGTAGGTTTGGTCCCTCAGCCTCCCAAGGCATGGGATTACTTTTAGCTATAACCTGAGATGTCTGCTGCTTAGTTCCCAGGGGAATGGCTTTGTCTTCTGTTTAGTGACGTTACCTTGGGAACCCTAGGTGGAGACTGCTTGTAGGTGGGCGGGGCAATGCGAGTCTCTGCCTGGAGAATGGCCCAAGTGATAGGATCCTTTTTCTCCAGTCTTTGGGTCCCTGGGCAATTGACTATGATGGTCTGTGGTAGCGTGATAGTGTGAGCCTACCTGGGATCAGCTGCACAGCTGGGCACTTCACTCAGGGCTCCAGAGCTCCAGATTTCAGAGCCCCAAAGCTCCAAAGGGCAGGCAGTGAGTGGCGAAAGTTGCCCCGCACCACTTCCAGTGTACTTCAGTCAGAAATCGAATCAGTCTTTCCGACGGGCAGGTGCCCAGAGCCTCCCAGGGTGACCGGAGGCTTGGTCTGGGCTCGATGCAGTCAGGGAGGGAGCTGAGACCTGAGCCTTCCCACCCACAAGGGAGCAGCACTGGAAGCAATAGCCAGCCCTGTGTGGGACCGGGGGTCCCTGAACCTCGGACCAATGCATCCAGCTGTGGGCTAGGGGGTAGGGAAAGGAGGGCAACAGTCCTTTTGGGGAACTCACATTCAGAGAATCTCACAGTTCCACCTATGTCGTTGCCATCTTAACTGGAACTCCCATAATTTATATATTAAGATTTAACACCCAAGGTGATATGAAGAGCTGGGGCCTTTGGGAAGTGATTAGGTCATGAAAGTGGAGTCATCATGAGTGGGATTTGGTACCTTTTCCATTACCTAGTCAGAACATGGCAAAAAAAGGTCATCTATGAACTAGGAAGCAGGACTTTACCAGACACTGAAACTACTGGCACCTTGATCTAGGATTTTCAGCCTCCAGAACTATGAGAAATAAGATTATGTTGTTTAAAGTTACCCAGTTTATATTTTATAGCAGTCCGGACTAAGACTATCTCCATTGTTCATGCCATTTTACCATTGCAGATAAAATATTACTCTAGTTTTGTTTAGTCCTCAGAAAGTAGTTAGCTTGTTTATGTAAGACTTAACCTATTTTCTAAAATGAAAAAGTGTTTGCACAACATTTATTTATATGTAGGAATTATAGCACAAGTATTGATTTTTCTACTATGGATGATTTAAATCTAAATATAATTAAAATCTATAATCTTAAAGATGTCATTTATTGGTACTAACAGTTGGGTAGGCATTGGGTATTAGAAAAATAAACTGCATCTTGGAAATGTGTATTCTTGTGGAGAAGGTATACGATAGCCACTTATAGAGCACATGGCTTTTATTTGTACAATTTTACTAAATATGTGCATTGAATTTTAGAATTTCATATGATTTGTGGACTTTTAAATTCATTAAATTCATTTTTCATAGGAAATAGATGGATTCTACTAGAATGTGTAAGGTCACTCAACTGGCTAATGGCTAAGTGGAAACTAAAAATTCTTTTCAGACTAGCATTCTCTCTGTAATGCACTATACTATCTAAGTAAGCTGTGGATTAAACTAAAAATATATTTTTTAAGTGCAATATTTTAAGTAAATAGAATTAAATTTGACATTGAGATTTCTAAAGTCCAAGTTTAGAATCCTCATGGGGCATTCAATTGAATAGTGCTGCAATAAACATGCATGTGCACATACTTGGTAGGTATTTCAGTTCTAAGTCTGAGTAGCTAAGTTATATTTTGCACATTTCTCTAGTCAACTTGTTTCTTGTTTTGCTCATCTTTAAATATATAAGGGGTTGATAAAATGAACTCTATGATGTCTTATAGTTCTAAAATGAATCATTTCTATGATTAAAGCCATTCCCTTCATATTTTGAATTCTTTACAAAATTAAATTTTAGTATGCCTGCCACACATATCTATTTCTTCCTTTACAATTTCACCATCCCTGATTTGGCATTTTTAATGCTTTTGTTTAAATTATCTTTCTGACTTTACTTTCTCAATTTTAATCCATATATTTTATCTCTGCCAGATACTGGATCTGTGGAATTATAAATCAATAAGATATCTTAAAAAGAGTGGAAACAACCGGGCACTGAGGTGAGAGGATTGTCTAATCTCAGGAGTTCAAGACCAGTCTGGGCAACTTAGTGAGACCTCATCTCTACAATAAATCAAAAAAGTTAGCTAGGTGTGGTGGTGCACACCTGGTGCACACCTCAGCTACTTGGAAGGCTGAGGTGGAAGGATTGCCAGAGCCAAGCAGGTCAAGGATGTGGTTGCTGCGAGCGTGATGCTGCACTCCAGCCTGGGTGACAGAGTGAGACTTTTAAAAAAAGCAAAAAAGTGTGGAAGAAATGCTATAGAATTTAAAGTTTATACTTGTATAAGTAAGGTCATTTAAAAATAAAAATAAAATAATTAAATCTATTATCATATGTCAATAAACAAGAAAATAATGACAAAAAGGAGGATGTAACTCACACATACACACAAAAAGAGGCAAGTTTTTCCCAAAACTTTTGTAATTTTTTTTTAACATTTCACGAGGACTGGAAAGATCCTGGGCAAGTGAATATTCAGTCTTGTTCTCAGTAACAAATAGTGTTAATTAAATCCTAGTGCAACAAGATTTAAAGGTTTTTTCTCTCCTGATTGTTGTTATATTACTTAGAAAGTAGACCATTATTAAGGCTTAAAGACATTTTTACCTATAATATTTTGATATAGTATTACTTTTTGAAAAATATTTTGACATTTTGATATTTTGATATTTTTTCTTAAATATTAGGGAAAAAACGTGCTAATATGGTACTTGAAAATGGTCCCTTCAAGAAATTATATATCAGCCGGGCTTGGTGCCTCAGACTGTAATCCCATGCCTTGGGAGGCTGAGGTAAGTGGACTGCTTGAGCCCTTGGGTTCAAGACCCGCCCGGGCAACTTGGCAAGACCTCATCTCTACAATAAATCAAAAAATTAGTTGGCGCGGTAGCACGTGCCTGTAGTTCCAGCTACTTGGAAGGCTGAGGCGGAAGGATCGCCGGAGCCCAGCAGGTCGAGGTTGCGGTGGCCAGGAGTGGCCTCTGCACTCTAGTCTGTGCGACAGAGTGAGACTCCAACTCAAAAAAAAAAGAAAAAGAAAAAAGAAATTGTATACCAATTCAAGTCACTGCTATTACACATTGCTTAAAATTATCTGACTTTATCTGTAAAGTGATAAGGGATACTCATATTAATGGGAAATCTAGTTTTAGAACAAGCATTGATTCTGGTCTTTCTCTTTGTATCTAAGAGAGTGTATATGTTTACGAATTGCATTTACTATGTGCAAATTACATCAATGCGCCAGTAGTCTGTGATCTTCCAATAAGTGAACACTGTATAAAATTCTTGTAATAATTTTTCAAATGAGCCTTCTTATTTTCAGTGTCATATTTTTAATTAATAATTAGTTGAGAAATAAACCTGGAGATAGTCATTAATCCAGAAAAGTTATCATTGGGTTTTTCATCATTTTTCAGAAGCAATAATTACTTAGGAGCAATCATTTCTAAATTTGTATTTACAAAAATGCAGCAATTGAGTAACATTAATATAGAGATATGAGACAAATGCCAAGATGGCATTTGAAAATAATTACACTGATACAAGATTGCGTATACAAGTTTCAGGTGCTTTCTAAAAGACCCTTTTTATCAGTGTTAGAAATACTAATATTGCAAAAACTAATCTCTTCAATATGATCATGATATTCAGTACTTTATTGTAGAAAGTAGGATTTATGTAGATTATAGATTATTTGTACCCATTTATTCAGCTGACTGATTAATAGCAAGACTCAATAATTCCTGAATTAAGTACGTAAAGAAACCATAGTACTTATTTCAACAGTAGAAAATTAAGATTAAAACATTAAGAACTTTTAAAAAATTTTCCCCAGCTTTAATAAGGTATACATGACATTTAAAATTACATATGTTTATGGTATGGAACATGATGTTTTACATGTTGTACAATTTTTACATGTATATATTGTGGAATGATTACATCAAGCTAATTAACTTATCCATCACCTCACATATTTATCATTTTTTTGTGGTAAAAACATTAAGAATATTTTCTTACCATATTAAAGTATATAGTACATTATTATTAACTATAGTCACTACGCTGATTTCCAGTTGATTCATCCTAACTGAAAGCTGGTACCCTGTGACCACTTGTGTTTTTTTAGCTATGACAGAGAAATTTTAAATTGTTTTTGTTAAGAGACATTATTCTTATGGGTTTAAAACCTTTTGACTTTTTCTCAGAGGAAATTAATGATAATCTGCATTTTTAAACCAGACTTAAATTTGTGATTATACAAGATTAAGCCTATTCCTAACTTAGAGCTTAATGCCACCTTACCTTCATCCCTGCACACGTTTTTGAAAGTTCAATTGTTTTATTCACAATTATCTACCTTTAACCAGCTATCTGCCTCAAAGATGAACTATGTGGCTAGATGAACTATGTGACTATGTAGGGGTGATTGGGAATATTAGGGACCATGAAATGTGCTTTCATGGCGTCCTTGACAGGCAGGATCAATGCAAGAGCTGACTGAGATACCCACCTCTTTTTATAGGATAAAAATCAGGCAAAACATTTTCTGAAGTTGTAAAGTCAGTATCATTTCTTTTCAAGTCATCATGTGTTTTACTTTAATTAAAGTATTTTAAAAGAAACTTTAAGTATAAAAAATTGAAAATAAAGTAAAAGCAATTCTATACAGACATCCATTGTACATATACATACATATTTTTAATTAAAGGAGAATTTGATTTTTTATACAGTTGCCTGCATTTATGATACTTTTTAATTTAAGTATACTCTTAACTTTATGAAAATGAACCTAAGTTTTCAGGTTCTGTGAAACTGGTTTTACCTAGTGAGCACATTGAATTTCTCACATATTAAGAAAACTGAGTTCAACTTAATGTTTTGTTATATAACTCATAAATATGACGTGTTCTTAAAATGAACACATCTAAAAATGAACACATCCAAAAAAATGTGTTCTTATGCAAATGCCAAATATTACACTACTGCTATCATTTCTTGCATTTATGCTACTCAAAACTATTAAGACTAATATGAAACTTGTTTAATAATTATTTTAAAGTTGCTCTTACTTTAAATGTAAAATACAACACAATTATTTATTACTGATTCTAATACTGAATGATTAATTAAAATGCAATGAGTGAAATGTATGATTGCGGTTTGATTGTCTTTCTGTATTTAAGAAATATTAAAAATCATTTTCATATTACCACTCATTTCCTTGTTTATTTAATGATGTATCTATAATTTCTTACATGTAAGTCTTTAAATTATTAAGCCATTTTCATGCAGCACGTAGACATGGTCTAAGACTAAGTGAACAATGAATAAACACTTAGGGTTAAAAAAAGTTAAAGAATCAATTTTCAAGTTTTCATAATACAGAGTTCAGCAAAGGGCCAAATAGCAAATATTGCAGGCTTTTGGGGTTCTGTTGCAGCTACTCATCTTTTCTTTATAGTGAGAAGACAGCCATAGACACTACGTAAAAAACATGTGTTTGGCTGTGTTCCAATAGAACTTCATTTACAAAAATAAGCAGTGGGCCTGATGTGCCCAAGTACTTTTAGTTTGCTGACTCCTGACCTCTAATATTAGAATTAAATGACTATTTTAAATTAATACTTCTTTATTATTTTTTTAAATGATAATTTTCAATAGCTATAAAATGCCATCTTTAATACAAAAATATATATTTAATGATAGAAAAAAATGCATTGATAGAAAAAGATTTTGTAAAACTAATATTTTCATACTTAATCATTTTCTGAAAAGTATATCTGGACAAAAATCTTATAATTTTATATTTTATTATGGTTTAGACTTTAAACATTACAACTGATTTAATATTGCTTAATATGACACATGAAATACTAAATTTTACAAGTAAAAAGCCAAGCACCAATTAAAAATGAAATGAGAAAGATAGATATATGATGGACTTAATAAATACAAATAATCATAAACTTATGTATGACCATCTAAGTTTTCAGGCTATGTCTATTTTTATTGGTTAGAAAATATGGTTCATATTTTCTGCTTCTTTTAAAGAATGTTGAAGTTTTGCAGGCAGTTACTTATAGATTAGTCCATTTGGGTAGGTCAAAATAACTTTCACTTTAGAAATAATTCTTGCCTCCTGTGAAAGCCTAACCTTCTTGGGCTTTTACTGATTGTCCCAAGTAGTCAACATATTTCTCTACTCTGGTTAGTCAAAATCTGAACATCTCCTATGCCTATGTAAGCTCAGAAAATTGTTCAGTTTATAGTCTCCTGGCAGTCATTCTTTTCTTGACCTCATGAATTTTCACCTTATCTGTGTACAGATTAGTATTAAGGGGAAAAACTCAAAAAGGACCTGTACATTTCTGAAGCTTTTTCTCACTTGTAGTCCTCTTGTCTCTGGTGCTCGGCTCTACACATTCCATCCTCCTAAGCTTCCCTAAACTTAGATCTCTGTTTCTTCACCTCATCAAGACTTCCTGGCTTTTTGGGTTTTCCTTCCATGTCAAAATAAGAAATTACTTCTCAGTAGAAAACCGGATTATTAGGACTCCCTCTCATCCTTTCCTTTTCTCATAGATCACAGTTGTGTACTAACTATTATACAATAACTGAAAATTGATATTTCATATGTTTACAAAGAGGTATAACAATTAAGTTCATGAACCCATCCTAGAAAATATGCTACATACTTCATTGCTGAATATCACTGTGATCACCTTTGAAGTACTTCCCTTGGGAAACTATGCACTGATGCCAGTGCCTAGTCCACCTGTCAAAGTAATTCTGGAACTCTTTTTCTAGAATGGTCATCAGAGCTGTCATTGTATTACCCTTAATGTCCAAAATGTCACCAAAATGTCTTTCTTTGAATATTTTCTTTATCTTGGGGTAAAGGAAAAAGTTATTGGGGACCAGAGCAGGTGAATATGGAGGATATTCCAATACAGTTATTTGTTTACTGGCTAAAAACTCCCTCATAGACAGTGCTGTGTGAGCTGGTACATTGTGTGATGGAAGAGCTCCTTTGGGACCATTTTTGCACACACTTTTCTCATGCCAAAATTTTCAGTTAAGATTTTCCTGTTCTCTATTGATATTTAGTTGGTCTGCTATGCTTCTCACAGCCAATTTTAACACACAGTTTGATTAATTTTTGCAATGCTTTTTGTAAGTTTTCTTATTACTGGTTGTCCTGGCCTCTATTCATCAGTGATGCTTTCTCTCTCCTCAGAAAAATGTTTAATCCATTTATACACTGCTGTATTCTTCATGACATTACTCCCACAAATTTTGACTAACATGTCCCTGATTTCACTTCCACTCTTGCCAAGTTTAACAAGAAATTTAATGTTTGTTCATTATTCTAAATCAAGCTCTGACATTCTCCCAACAACACATAAAACCATGCAACAACAATAATGAACACCACTCAACAAGACACCACCACACGGCAACATGTACATCACTGTGAGACACTGATATATGAATGTTATAAAAACGTTTTCGTTGTTTGTACAGTGCTGCCAGCATACGCACACAGGGACAAGTTCACAAACTTAATTGTCAGACCTTATTTTTTAAAAAGGTTATAATTGTTTACAGTGAGAGGAAAAGTCTAATACTAATTGCTTCTTAAGAAGTGAAAGCACATACAAATTTTTGTGATTGAATATAGGAAATCTACGTATTTTCTTTCAGAATACAGTGGAGATTTGACAGTTTTGTAAAAATATAAGAACTTGCTCATCTGTTACTTCATATTGAATATTATCTGAACTGTGCTCCAAAGTGGTCATCTTTGCCAGCAAAAAATTCTAAACATTTTTTCTTTATTCAAAAAACATACTATTTTCCCTTCAAGTATATAAACAAGTATATAGTATCAGTTTTTGAACTCTACGTTGTGGAACTTCAGCATTGGGGATTAAAAAAAAGTGAAGATTTGACTACACCAAAAGACATGTCAGTCATAGAAGCAAATCTCTAGGATTGTCTGCCTTTCAATATAAATGATATTAAGGGGCTTTCAGAGTAAATTGAGCTAGATAAATACATTGGACATTGCAGAACAAATTGACGTTGAATGGTGCACTTTCTGTTTGACATTGACATTGGGAAGTGTTAGTGTCAGTAATGTAAAGGTATTTTTTCCTTGACAAAATTAGCCAACACCAAAAGTTGTCTCTTAAAGAAACTCTTGGATCAAATTAACACAGATCAAGTCAACAGCACAGAACTCGGTGTGTTGTGATTGTTTGTTTGTTTGCTGTCATAAATGGGCAGCATCAAAGAATATACCTGTAATAAATAATCAGAGTAAAATTTAAAACAAGGTAAGAACATAATGACTTGTCCTACTGTATTTGATGGCTAAAATTAAGAACTTAAATTTGATTTCTTAACAGTTTTTCCTCACTCTGATAGTGACTGTATTTTTATTCTTCAGATTTTGAAAAATTGTTATTAAACTGAGAGCCATATGGTCACAACTTATCACAGTGCCCCATCTTGTCAAACTTCAAATAGCTTTAAGCAGTAAAGAAATGCGTGTTACACATATGCTGTGGTGGCAGAGAATAGCTAATTTTTTTTTGGCAAACCAGTTTCCATTTTCTTTTGAGCACACAGTTAGAACAACTTCTTCAGCTTACTTTACAGATAAGTTTATCAAGGTAGCCTTTGACCATTGGAATATGAAAGTAGATAATATAAATCTCTCCAGACATGTCCCATGATAATTTTCATTATCCTCCCTTCTATTTCCTCTCACCATATTCTGCTGGCTATTAAAGAGAACTCAAAAAATATAGAAGGGTGAAGCCTCACCATAGGAAGGAAACAAGTGTCTGTAATTGACTGAAGCACTGCTCACCCCCCTTTGCAGATTGGATACTATATGAGCAAGAAATAAACTTCCATTGTATTAATCAGAATTTTATTTATAGCACTACCTTGACTAACACATATTTTTAAATTCAAGCTATAAAGACACTGATATTGTGAATTGTAAAGAAGGGTGACTTACATTATGCAGTTCATTCAGTGGGCTGAACCCAGCTTATTGCCCCTGCAGCTCAAGAGACACTGGTTGGAGATAGTCAAAGGGCAATGTGTGTGGCTTTTGCTTTCTGCTTTTGGCAATATATTTCATGAAAGACATATATTTTAAAAATTTCCTGGTTTTCAGAGATTAAAGATATTAATAAGGGTTGAGAGACTAGGGGCCTTGCAGGCTTGGAAAAGCCTATTGCTACTAAAACTGAAGTAGTAAAACAGAAAATAAAAAAGTTTTGAGCCACGATTTTACTAAGACTTGGCAACTAAACAAAGACACTGCAATACAGCAAAGATCTGCTAAAGGTATGACATTCCCCTCAAGGACTATTCCAGATGATTTCAAATTGACCCATTACATGAGAGAAACGAGATCAAGGCAAATAGCCAAAGAAAGAAAGCAAAACCAATTGTGTCAAAAAAAAAAAAAAAAACTAGGTGCAGTTACTGGCACATGCAAAAGACCAGAAGCTAACTATAAATAGTTGAAGGGATTGTAACATGTGAACAAACACACAGGCACACACACACACATAAGCCCAGATAAGATGTCTTGAGTCTCCCATATACGCAGACTTGTTTAAATAGAAAACCAGTCCTGGAATACACTCAGGATAGCATATTTCCCAACACCTATTTCCGAGATGTCCATGGAAGATAATGTGCAAGAAACAGATTTTCAGAGATCAGAACTGACATATAATCAGGGGTCTCTCCAGCCCCGGGGGAGGGGACTCACAAAATGACTACTTAGCAGGATGTCAGAAAGGATGGGGACCAGAGACTACTTTAGATTTCATCTGTCTCTTTTCTGAGTAGGCGTTTTATTGAAATTTTTCTATTCCTCTTTAACCTTTTCACACTGGGTATTAGGGAGAGACATAACTTATCTTATAGTTAATGAGTCATTGGACCCTAAAGGAATACGTGCAAACCTCATGATCTGTTAAGAATGGCATATTACATTCTGGAATTTTTCTTGGTGCCATTCTTAAATGGGACTTTGGATTGTTTTACTTGGTGAAGAAGTGAGTTTTGTATATGTGTCGAGGAGAAATATCTAGATACTTGGTGTCCATAAGGGCAGGCTATAATAGAGAATAACTTGTTCACCAAAACTGGTTTCTTTTTCTCCTGGGCACAGAGCCATACTCCTGTTGCTTTCTTCTCTTGGAGTCTGGGTGTGGCCATTTACAAAATTAGGAATATGGATGCTAGGTAGAATTTATGCATGTCATTACTCCAATCCCTGGGAGAATGGAGAAGACTGCGAAGGTGCTGAGAAGTGCTGTCCCATGAGAGGGATGGAGTCCTAGATAACCGTGAAGTCCAGCATTTCTCTGCCACCACCTCCTCCTCCAGCTTCCCTCCCCCAATTACATTTCCTCTGTGTTAAATCTCTTAAATATCAAGCTAAAAAGATATCACTTAGTGTTGCTTTAATTAATACACATAAGTGCATATAGTTTTTAAAATATTCACATGCAAAGCAATGTAGAAAATGTAGGCAAATATGGTCTGATACCTCTGAAAGAGGAATTAAGGAATGAATGGAAAATTGAGGAAGTTATAAACTTAGTATTTGTTAAGTGATTGATTTGCTGATCCCTAGTTTATTCATTTATTCATCTACATTAAAATGGAGACCTTCTGTTTATACTGTGCTAGCCACTGCAAATGGAGAGGTGAACAACACAGACAAAAGTCCTGAGCTTATGATGTCCATGCCTTATGTAGATGTCACGATAAGATGAGGTAGGTGTGATAGCCAAGAGGCTAAATAATTTGCTCAAACCCACACATTTAAAAAATGGGTAAGCATACACCACTTTGACTCCAAAGCTTTTAATGATTTCAGATATTTGAAATTTCAATTTAGGGAAAATATTGGTTTTTATTTGTCTAAAAATTGCCTCACCTATTATTTGGATGTGATCACATGGTCCATTGCATAAGTCCAGTCTTTAATATTACTGCACTATAGTATTTGGTACAAATCTTTCCTGTAAGAACTTGATATATTTAACTCGCAAAGTATATTTCAAGCCATTAAAATCTTCTATGAAAATGACTTTTACTTATATATCATCAACACAATTTTGTATAATGTACCCAAGCAGTTGAGAAAAATTTTGATGAGTTTTGAATTATCCGGATTTTTTTTTCTTTTTTTTTTTCTTCTTGCTTAACACATAATCAGTTTGGAACCAATTGTCAAGTTAAAGCAAAACCAGGCATACGCATAAACATATGATAACCAATGATAACATTTTGCCATTCAGTGTATCCAGATTACCTACTTTGAAATTAATTCCATGTATCAGTATAAAATCTTGTGTGAATATTATCTCATATAGTCAGGAAATGGTTGAATATAATATTTGGCAAAAAATGTGAACTATAAATTAGAAAGTAAAATCTTGATCGATTTTCCATTGTAATTCAATTGTGAATATGAGCAAGTTAAAGGAGTTTTATAGACTTTGGCTCCATGATAGACTTGGTGAATGGAGTTTCCCCTTGACTTTCAGTTCCTTGTGTAAAGCTGTTAGATTTCATACCCCCACGTCAGATTTGACAAATGGTATACTGAATGAAGTACAGATGAGAAGTTATTATTCCTGGAGCAATTTGATGAGCTTAGAGAAAAGTCACACAGCACTTTCTGTCTATATATCCACAGAAACTAATTAGTGAAAAGGTTGCCAGAATTATAATAATCTGTTAATGTAGTTATTCTTAATATAAAACCTTGATGATTTTAGTTTCAGTTTGTTTGCAATTATTTTTCAATTAACAAATAAGAATGAATGATGAACTCTAGAGTTTCACCACTACTTATTAAATTTTACTCATTCATTCCTGCATAGTCAAAATATTTTTAATAAAATTATCTTATTTTAAAAAAGAAAATGTCACCTAAAATTTATATAATCTTTAATATTTGTAAATCTTTGTTTCCAGTTACATAAGCAAAATTACATAAACAAATAACTTGTGTATAATGTAGATCATCCTGATTAATGTATATTTTATTAATCCGTGAAAGGAACGCCTTTTTCTAAAGGTATTCTTTTGAAATAGCATTCAACCTGATATGTTTAAAATTAATTATTTATCATTCTATTCTGTAGTAGTTTTTTTAGATGTTGTAAAAAAAATCACACATTTAGTGGCTTAAAGCAATATTTGTTTATTATTTAACAGTACTGGAAGTCAGCAGTCCAGAATGGGTCTCAGGGATATACCCCTTCTGGAGTGGAAAAACCTGTTTTGTTACCTTTTCTAGTTTCTAGAGGTTGCCAGAATCCCTCGACTCCTTCCTTTGAATAAGTCTGGTTTCTACTTCCATTGTCATGTTGCCTTCTTTCTTTTGTGGTTACATTGGGCCTGCCCATATAATCCAGAACATTTCCCTTATCTCAAGATGCTTATATCTACATTTGTAAAGTTCCTTTTTCAATGTAAGGTAACATGTTCCTAGGTTTCAGGGATCAGGACACCATCATATTTGAGAAACTATATATAGCCTATCACACCTTTAATTTGTGATATTTATTGAACACTAATTTATTTGACTGCACTGGTGTTATGAATGATACAAGTTGAAAAGAAACTGGATTCTATATTAAGAAACTTATGAAGCCAGGCTCGGTGGCTCAACCTGTAATCCCACGCCTTTGGGAGGCTGAGGTGAGTGAATTTTCTGAGCCCGCGGGTTCGAGACCCGCCTGGGCAACTTGGCGAGACCTCATCTCTGCAATAAAAAAATAAAATAAAATAAAATCAGCTGGGCGTGGTAGCACATGCCTGTAATTCCAGCTACTCGGAAGGCTGAGGCGGAAGGATGGCCGGAGCCCAGCAGGTCGAGGCTGCGGTGGCCGGGAGAGGCCACTGCACTCCAGTCTGGGCGACAGAGTGAGACTCCAACTCAAAAAAAAAAGAAAGAAAGAAACTTATGAGAGACAATGCAGACATTAATAAGTATTACTGTAGTTTCAGGAAATGTTATGGATATTAAAAAGAAATTACCTTGCACTTGTCAACTCACAACAAGAGCGTTTATAACTTAGTTCTAGGAATTGCATTAAGGTATGCAGGGTAGCATGTTCAGATAAAAGAAAAAATAATTGTTATATAGAAAACAGTCAAATAGGCAAAATTAAAACAACTGGAATGTTTAACTCAGAAAAGGGGCTATGTAGATGACTGAATAAAGAAAGTGTTTATATGTGTTATATATAATAGAATATTATTCAGCCTTGACTAAATGAAATCCTGCCATTTACAACAATGTGGATGACTTTATGCTAAATGAGATAAGTCAGACACAGAAAGATAAATAGTGCCTGATTTATGTCACTTTCATGTAGAATCTAAAATAGTCAAACTCATAGAAACAGAGAGTGGGATGTTCATTTCCAGGGGTTAAGAGTGGGAGATGCTGGTCAAAAGATACTAAGTTTCAGTTGTGCAAGATCAATCAGTTCTGGAGATCTAATGTATAGCCTTGCATGGTGACCATAGTCAACAATACTGTACTGTATGCTTGAAACTTACTATAAGAATAGATAAGAAGTATGAGTGTTCTCACCAAAAAAGAAAGTAACTATATAAGGTGATGGAAATGGTAACTAGCTTGATTATGATGATCATTTCACAATGTATGCATATATCAAAACATAAAGCTGTCCACTTTAGATATATACAATTTCTATTTGTCAACTATACTCCACTAAAGCTGAATTTAAAAAAGAGAGAGAAAAAATTACAGTAGTAACTGTCTTTAAACACTTGAGGAAGTATCATTAAAAAGCAGAAGTAAACTTGTTCTGTATATCTGCAAAAGCAGTTAGAACCACTGTATGCAACTATAGGGAATTATATTTTGACTCAAAATAAGAAATAACTTTTTGAAGTTCAAAACCATCCAAAAGAGGAGTAAAGTTTTCAGACGGAAGAAAAGTTTTAAAGAAAGAGGATAATTATTAGGTTGGGGAATCATAGGAAAACTTCAAACATCAGATATATATTTGAACTAAATGATCATGAATCTTTATTTTCTATCTCCAGTTATATGGTCCAGGGAAGTCTTATTAGAAGGAGTTGCAATTGGGATTCATATGGAAGAATAAGCAGGATTTAGACATTAACTTATGTGAGGATGACATTGAACTGAATGAAAAGTGTGAGCCAAAGGAAGCTAGGAGAGTGATACATTCTCGCGTTAGGTCCTTCTGTTTGAATTGAAGGTGTACACACTGTAGTATTCAGGCATGTCTGAGAAAGTCTGAAGAACTACTGGGCTAAGTCAGCTAAGTGTCTGTTGTTTATTCACCGGAGAAACCCAGAAATCTCCTGGAAAAGGAATAAAAAATATTGTTGCTCTGAAGTAACTAAGATAACTAGAAAAACAGACAAAAATTATTTCCTCAGCTATCCCCTCTAAGATTTATTTCTCAATAACCCCAGGGGTTCTAGTGCTCCTATAGAGTAAAGGTTTGAGGAGAAATATCTCGCCCCTGTTATATATTTTTATAAGTGAAATGTCAATTGATGTCACATTTTTGGACTTTTCTAACCTCTCTACCCATCCTGCCAAGGGAAAAAAAAAAAGAATATATTCTATTGGTGAGTTGGATGAGAGCTAATCAAAGAAAGAAACCTGTCTCTTTCTTGCAATGCCTTTCTTTGTCATATGAATCCCTCCGAAGTCAAACATTGTTTCCCCAGGTCAAATATTTTAGAGACAAGTGCTTTTATGAGGAAGCCCATGATCTACTGGCGCTACCAGTGTCAGGATTAGTAATTCTTCCATATTCTTAGCTTCTTCAGTATCAACTGTATCAGTAATGTAAATGTATTTTGAGCTCCATTCTGGCTTACTTTCATCTTCCCAATTACTTCAGAATTTAAGAGAAAGAAAAGAGGAGGAAAGAGGTTTTACTTATTAGGCACCTTCAAACACCAATAGTGATGAAGTTAGAGAAATAATGATTTGCAACTGTTATTTTAATGCTTTGTCCAACTTGTAAGGTCTCAATAACATTGTGCAAATTATTTTCTTCATTTGATTCTTTCCTAAATACAAAAGGATAGCACTTGATGTCTATCCGGATAGTAGTGTTTGGAATTGAGATTTTCATGTATTTTTAAAGCCCACACATAGAATGCACACAAAATGTTTTTAGAAAAGTTAATTCAATAAACAACTTAATTGTAGAATGGATAAATAGCATAGAAAGGAACACACTATTGTTATCCACAACAACGTAGATGCATCTCAACACATAACGTAAAGATAAGAAAGTAAGATAGAAAAAATAGCGTGCTTCAATTTGTAAAAATACATACACAAAAATAGGCACTATATAAAAACTAAACAATATATTTCTAGGATCATATACATAAATACCAAAACTGTAAAAAGGAAAGGAAATTATTATCTCAAAATTCAGAATAACAATCCTAGGGGCAAATGAAGAATATTGCAACTGAACAGGGGCACATGGTGGGTATCTTCCTTAAATTCTACCAACCTGCTCTTCAGCTATACCTCTTAGAAACTATCATTCTCTTCTTTCTTCAGATTTATGAGGAATATGTTTATGGCCACAATATCTTTCCTTTTTTCCCAACCCATTTATTTCTTTGTGATAGTGATACATTTGGAGAGGGAATATTTACGTGTTTTAGTGCCCTTCCATTTTTGTTTTCCCCATCTCTGTCTCTTTCCATCCTTTTCCTTGCTATCATCCTGTGTGCTTATCTTTCAACTCTGGTTCACTTATTCTAGGACTTTCCTTTCAGAGTCCTGGTCTACCATTTAAAATGATATCTACTCTTAATAATACAAATAGTTTACTCTAGGATTTTATGCATTTTTACTACGAGAAACATATAAAATGAATTTATAAGTACATAAGACTAAAATGAAATTCACTATGGCATGATAAGTAAACACACCAAAAATCTCAGTACCTTGAGGACAGTCAGAAAATGCATTGATAAAAATAAAATCCCACAGCTATGTTTTCTTTTTTCACAAAATTTTAAGGATGTGTTAACATCTTAAATGTAATCTTTTACTTTATCTAAAATGTATTAATGTAATATTAAATGGGCTTCTATGGCAAAGAGACAGTTTATATTTGCTTTCATGATTCATCTTTAAGATATATAGACTCCAGGAGAATAAGATATAGACTTCAAATGAATAAGTAGATATACAAGGTTTTCCCAAATAATCTCGATTAGGTGAGAAGTGCTGAAGAAAATTATAGGTGTTAGTGTAGTGTGTGTGTGTGTGTGTGTAAAAGAGACAAAAATGAGGTGAGACACAGCAATGATGATGACCAAATTTATATCTCAAGTACAGATTTCTCCTCTTGGGTACAAACTTGTACACTCAACTACTTACTAAATTTCTCCACCTGAATATCTGAGATGCTTCAAACCCCACAAATTCAAAACTAAACTTGTCAATATTGTTCATGAAATCCATTCCTCTCATATTTCTCCCTATCATTTCACACAACCTTCTCCGTCAACTAAGCCTCTAATTTGGGGGACTTAACCCATTCCCCATCTTGCCACCAGAATGATCTTTCAGAACCACATGTCTAATCATTTAATTTCTCTAAACTTTTCAGAAGTGACTATTGTCTCAATACATTTTATGCTCCTTAAAATGTCCAATAATGTCCTGAACATTCTGATTCCTGCTCACCTCTCCGGTCCCATGAACCTTATTCGTTCCATCTCTAGCACTCTCATGCTAATTCCAACTATGATAAACTTTAAGTTGCCCAGCCCTCTAGCAGTTTAAATGTTTCCTATCTCCACTTCCCTCAGGTAGCTAATCATCACTCATTCTTAAAATTTCACATAAGATGTCATGTCCTCTAGAAGCCTTCCTTGACCTCTTAAGTCTAGATTAAATCGATGCTTTTGGCGTTGCTGCATTGTAGACAATGTTGAAATCCACCTAAATCCTATGCTCACAGAAAGCAGCACTGGCTCAGAAATTTCCTTACTCTTTATATTTTGGAGAATGGCAAAAGATCACCATGCTCTGGCATAGCCTCAGATAAGACCCGCTTCCACCATTCCTTAATAATTCCCTTGTTTACTTGTCTCAGGCCCCCTGTCTTTTCTTCGAGATGTTCATCATAAATAAATACTCCCCACTATTGCAACAGGCTGAATAAAGTAATCTCATTTGTCTTATGCATTTTGTTTTTTACATTGTGTACTTTCATTACATATCTATCTATCTATCTATCTATCTATCTATCTATAGCGACTGCATTGTGTGTTCCCATTTAGTGTTGTGTGTGTGTGTTTGTGTGTGTGTGTTTCCACTAGGCAAGTGGTGTGAACACAGAAAAAATATCTGTTGTTTTCTCTGTGGTCTTTCTCGAACTTAGTACTATGCATTTCATCACCACTTTTATTTAGTATTCTATGAGATTTACCTTTATTAACTCATCGCATCTTCACAACTACACTCTGCTGTAGATATCAATATAATTCCTACTTTATATAGACAGAGAAAAATGAGACATAATGGAGGCTGAAGAACTTCTACAAGGTCAAACAAGTGATAAGTGAAGAGCATCACTTCAACCCTAAGGTAACTCCAGTTACTCAACTTTTAACAATCCACCTGTATTTTCTCACTACTCATTTTGTATTGATTTTTAATGAACTGGAAGATCCTAGAAAAGATAGTGGCAACAGTTACAATGTAAATTTTGAATATTCCCAAGTTTCTATGTTAAAAAAAAAATCACAACCAAGAAATATAACATCTAGGCAGCAAAACTAAAACCCAATAACAACTTCCTCATTAAATTTTCTTATGAGTAAAATAAGAAAAAGCAAATGATTACGTACAGACAACTCTAATTCTATCATAAATAGTGTTTTTGAGAATCAGAATTCTTGATATGGAATAAAAGTTATACAAATATTATGAAAACCTTAAACAAAACCCCTTAGCTTTTAATTTGAATTAGAAATATTAGTATGGATAGCCGGGCTCGGTGGCTCAGCCTGTAATCCCAGCACTTTGGGAGGCTGAGGTGAGTGGATTGCCTGAGCCCATGGGTTCGAGACTCGCCTGGGCAACTTGGCGAGACCTCATCTCTACAATAAATCAAAAAATTAGCCAGGCGTGGTAGTGCGTGCCTGTAGTTCCAGCTACTTGGAAGGCTGAGGCAGAAGGATCACTGGAGCCCAGCAGGTTGAGGCTGTGGTGGCCGGGAGTGGCCACTGCACTCCAGCCTGGGTGACAGTGAGACTCCAACTCAAAAAAAAAAAATATA
>CAUYQG010137848.1:0-48836 GCA_963574415.1 Tarsius wallacei | reverse complement strand
CCCCCCCCCCCCCCCCCCCCCCACCCCCCCCCCCCCCCCCCCCCCCCCCCCCCCCCCCCCCCCCCCCCCCCCCCCCCCCCCCCCCCCCCCCCCCCCCCCCCCCCCCCCCCCCCCCGCCGGCCCGGGGGGGTTTAAAAATCCTTTCAGAGTTATAGATATACTGTTGAAATTTCAATGCATCATTTACTCTTAGAGTGCATTGGCGCTTCACAGTTAATATTTACAAAATTTCCCACGGGGTGAAATCCAAAGTTAATTCGAAAATAGCGTCTTTTGAAAATAGTAAAAGAAAGCCAGGTGCGGTGGCTCATGCCTGTAATCCCAACACTTGGCAGGCCGAGGCAGGAGAATTTTGCTTGAATTCGAGACCAGACAGGGCAACACAGTGAGACCTTGTCGCCACAAAAACATTTTAAAAATCAGTTCTGTGTGGTGGTGTTCGCCTGTAGTCTCAGTTACTCAGGATGCTGAGGTGGAAGGATTGCCTGAGCCCAAGAGTTAGAGGCTGCACTGCGTCATCATCATCATGATCGTGCCACTTCACCCCAGTCTGGGCGACAGAGTGAAACTCCGACTCAAAAATAAAAAAGAAAATGAAAAAGAAAGGCAATAGCATCTTTTAAAATTAAGTCCATTCAAATGCACTGAATTTTAAAACCTCTTTCAGTTGAACTTTGATATATAAAATGCACTTTGAACAATGTTGGTGAGAAAACTGGCCAAGACAGAAAATTTTAAATATGATTATAGGTAAATTATATTTGTGAAATATAGTTGTGAACTTAGCTGTATTGTGCTTAAAGTACATTACAGACATTTCCCTATTATTAATGAACTGCTTCACTTTATCTTCTTTAATATGATGATCTGCATTATGTATATAGCCTGACGATGCTGAATTTCTAATTGACATTCATTTTATTTATTCAACAACATTCTCTCAACAAATACTTGTTAAATGCAAGAACTGTACTAGACGCTGGGTATAGAGCAGTGAGCAAAAAGTCCTTCTCTTGAAGAGCTAACAGCCCAGTAAGGGGAGAGAGACAAAACAAAAACAAACAAATATTCAAAAGGAATAAGCTGATTCATCTTAATAAAAACAATATGTACTTTTTAAATCACTAATTCATTTCCACTTGCAAAGCAAACTCAGCAAATGTATTTTCCAGCTTTCTGTAATCCTAGTTCTCTATTTGATTTTCCTTTACAATTTTCTGAGCCAAACCCTTTTCAGAGGGCACATTAGAGATTTTAAGTGTGAAATAACAAAATAAATCCATCTCTTCTAAACAGCACTATGCTATGTACTCTTTGGTGCTGCCATTTCAACTGTGACTACTGACTGTAAGCAAGCTTAAAGTCATCCAAGTCACAAAACACTTAGCAAAAATAAATTAATTTCCACTTGAGGGTACTCTTTTAGCAGGAAACTTAAGGTAACTGATATTAAATACTCAATTTAAGCACTGACTTTTTGCCCCACCCTCACCCTACGAAGCTGTTTCTCTGCCTGACACCCCCATTGTGTCTCAGGACTCCTAACCAAGTCCTCAGCACCCACCCCTTTCAGCCCCCAGATTCCTTTTCTGCCTTCTCTCCTAGAGTGTAAACTCCTTCAGGATAGACTCCAGCCTCCTTTTGTCAAGCCCCTAGTCACCAGTGTTTCTGGTGCCCAGCACCGTGTCAAGCACATAGTAGGAACTCAGTAAATATTGTTGCATTCATGAAGTCGGTTTTTTGGTTGTTGTTGTTTCATTTTGTTTTTTGTTTTGGGGGGGTGTTGTGTTGTTTTGTTTTTTTTTAGTTGGAGTCTCACTCTGTCACCCAGGCTGAAGTGCAATGGCATGCTTAGGCCACCACAGCTTCAACCTACTGGGCTCAGGTGATCTTTCCACCTCAGCCTTCCAAGTAACTGAAACCACAGGCATGTGCCATCATGCCAGGCTGATTTTCTTATTTATTGTGGAGACCAGGTCTCGCCATGTTGCTCAGGCTGGTCTTGAACCTCTGAGCTCAGGTAATCCTTTCGCCTCTGCCTCCCAAAGTGCTGGGATTACAGGCATGAGCCACTGCACCCAGCTGTTTTTGTTTTTTTTTTAAAGAAAAAACATTAATGAACTACTATTATAAGTCGACTTTTGTCTCCAAATTTTTATTCTTGTTTAGCACATGGCTGACCTCATTGCCTTTATTCATTTCTTAAGATCAATGACAACAAAGGATACTCTATGTCTTCAAAACTGAATTCACATAGCCCTGATTGAATTTCATAACGTTAGAAGGAGTTACAAAATCAAAAGTTCTACTAACGAGCCAGTTTAGGCTGAGCTACATAACATTCTTCCCTGCCAACCACTAGTTTCAAGCCCAATTTTGACTCACATGGAACCAGTTATATATGCACATGCAAATTCTTTCTGCTTTGCCCAAAAACTAAAAACCTCGGATATATGTTACCACTATTAGGAATCTCAATTCACTGTCTATATATCAGAGTAAAGGGCATCATTGTAAAAACTTAGCACCTTATCAAGGCTACTGTATTAGCCAATGTTATGGGTTTTGTCACAAGATGATTCAGAAAGAATTTTTGTGCCAAGTGATGTTATAAATAGCATTACATCTTTGCTACTTGATGTCTTTGCTACTCAAGGAAAACCTCTAAGGCTAAGGTTTTTACAATTATTATTAGTATGATGCTACATTTTATTGTAACAGAGACAAGATCTCTCTCTCTCTCTGTCTGTCTCTCTCTCTCTCTCTCTCTCTCATCCAGGCTGGAGTGCAGTGGCCAGATTGCAGCTTACTGCAGCCTCAAACTCCTGGGCTCAAGTGATCCTCCCATCTCATCCTCCCAAGTAGGAACTACAGGAACACACCGCCACACCCAGCTAATTTTTTAATTTTTGTAGAGAAGAGTTCTCACTATGTTTCCCAGGTCTCAAACTACTAGCCTCAAGTGATCTTCCCACCTCAGCCTCCCAAAGGGCTGGGATTACAGTCGTGACCTACCTCAAATGTTCAAAGATTTCAACGACTCTGGCCCTCTGGACTCTGATGGATCCTCTGCAGCTCTGCTCAGCTCTGCACAGAGTCAGAAAGTTAGCACAATCACCTCAGTCTGCTCACGATCAGAGGAGGGTGATTCAGTTTCACTCC
Source organism: Tarsius wallacei (assembly GCA_963574415.1). Lineage (NCBI taxonomy): Eukaryota > Metazoa > Chordata > Mammalia > Primates > Tarsiidae > Tarsius > Tarsius wallacei. Next base: position 45,674 of record CAUYQG010137848.1, on the reverse strand, counting down.
AGCTCACACAGAGAAAGGCAGACTCTGAAAGAAAGCAATAAAAACTTCTTGCCTGGTGGGAAGACCCTCAACTAAGCATTATACACTTTGATTTTTTTTCTTAAGGTTACAATGACAGCTGTTTCTATCTACTAGTAAAACACAAAGAAACATTAGATATGTACAAAAGATAATTAGTTACCACACTTTTTAAATAGTCCTTGTAACATTGTCTCATCCTTTTGGGCTGATTAGTGGGAGTTTTGATAAAACCTCCACTTTTTTTTTTCCCTGAGAGATGATTTGCCTATTTTCATTATTTCTCCAGCAGGACACAAATCACCCCATATTTCCAACATAGTCCTGTCTAGGAAGAGTCTAAATTGAACCCTCAAGGGCTCCACATTATTAAAGAGTTAAAAGTTGCATGTTTAAAAAAAATGATGAGAATATTGTGTCTTACCCAAAGGAATGAAACCAGCAAAGGGAAAGGAAGTGACCTCCAACACAAAAAAGTGAGACCTTGGAGGGCGGGGCAGGGCACCAGCACGAATCCATGGTGAGGCTCACCTCTTCACTTCCTGCTGGAAGGGCAGGCAGCAAAAACCAGGAGAGCCCACAAGTCATAATTCCTGCTCCAACTTCCCAATTCACCTCTCCAGATCCTGCCAATTTGAGGAACCAAGAGCTTCAAAAATAGAAAATCTCTGTGGGATCCCACACTTTTTGTGAACCAAGAATCTCAGTCATTTCCCACCAAGACATCTAGAAATCTTGCCTGATGCTCATCCTTTCATTTTTTCTTCAGATGCCCAGGTGCGAGGTTTAGAGAACCATGAAACTGCAAGCTGCAGTTCCTAAGTTATTTTCAGATCCCTTCAAATCAACAAGTGTATACTTTGTGCATAACATGAAACCAGGACCGGGGAAGACAGAGATGACTATACCTCCTGGAGCCCTAGTGCCCTCTGCCAGAGGCTTCTGCCCTTCCCTTCCACGTGGCAAAGTCACTTGTCCTGCCAATGTTGTCCGCATGTCTCCTACAGCACTCTGCAAAGACTCTCCTGAGTTCTACCACCAGCCTGCCCTACCCTGCTGGCAAGGTTCCCCTCAATATCCCCAAAGCACCTTGAGCAAACCCTTATTTTGGTGCCAACTACCACCTACCTGCATGTATATACTTGGCTGATTATATGTGTGTTTCTTTCCCTGCTATCTTCTCAAGAGCAGGCAATATTTTTTGCTTATCATATCTTCAGCACCTAGAATAACATCCGATACAAAGTACATGTTCTATAAAATGAACTGAATGATGCATGAATACATGGGTGGATGATTCTAATTGGGGAAGTAAGCCTCAGATTAAAATGGCTGTGGTACAAGTAGACTATAAAAAATCATCATAAAGCAGGTTTTTGTTTAAATGCAACAGGTATTCTACAGAGCCAGGGATAACCAAGGTGAACACACACATAAGGTAGAAAAATTATATAAAGAATAGACATTCAGTATAAGGGTAAAAGCAATATTAACTCCACAATATGTGATGTTCTTAGTCACAAAAACACTACAAAGATCAGAGATAACCTGGATTCTTCTTCACACTGTCAGTGTAACCACGGTCTTATTGGCTGCTTGGGTAGATACACTTACACATTTACAAATAAAAGGCTTCTGATATCATTCTGACTGAAGTTGGAGAAAAGTAGTCATGGATAAATACTGCAATGGAGTTTTAAAACACTCATGTTTATTGAGATGTGGCTCTGGTACACACCAGAAATATTTTGAGCCATAATCGGAGGCCAGAAATAAGTCCCAGAAAGACAAAGACTCATCCTTCTGCAGTTTACATTTCAGAGGAGTTTTGCAACATCGTGAAAACCCTGAGTCAGATCCATGTCGAGAAGCCATGTAATTGACCCCTCTTCTCAGAACAAGACTTTTCTCTTCATCAATTGCAAACATGTCCAATATTTGAACTTCCCAGTTTCACAAGGGGATATGTTCTATATTTTGACAAATTTTATTCTTAGGATATTAGTGTTAGCTATACTCCCAAATCTGCCTCCCTCTTGTGTGTATTCAGTGGTCTAGCCAGGATAAAACTACATAAAATCCATCTATTTGACATTTAAGAATAACTGCTTTATGGTCTTTCCCCTAAATGACAATAAATAAAAAATCTCTCCCACCCCAGATTAACCATCCTCTTCCTCCACTCCTTCCAGGCTTGCAGAGTATTAGCTGGAGATAATTCTATGGAAGATCTTTCTTATAATAGTTTAATTGATAATTCAGGTTTGACTAAAGTCATTTGGACTAAACTAAGAGAATTTGAAATCATAATTTCAGAATGTTTTAGCCTTAAATTCATTTTAAAAAGATGAGGCATCAGTTACAAGCAAAGATAACCCAGTCTCCCTACTAGGTGAAATCACCAAGGATGCAGTAATTCTGGTGTTGTGGGTTGCATGTGTCCCTGAAAAAGATACATTTAAGCCAGGTGTGGTGGCTCACACCTGTAATCCCAGCACTTTGGGAGGCCAAGGTGGAAGGATTGCTTAAATCTGAGAGTTCCAGACCAGACTGGGCAACGTAACAAGACTTTGCCTCTACAAAAAAAAACAAACAAAAAATTAGCCGGATGTGGTGGCATGTGCTTGTAGTCCCAACTACTTGGGAGACTGATATAGGAGACTGGCTTGAACCCAGGAGTTGAAAACCATGCAAGCCATGATCATGCCTCTGCATCCCTGCTTGGGCAACAGAGTATGACTCTGACTCAAAAAGAAAAAAATAAGGCCAAGCGTGGTGGCTCAAGTCTGTAATCTCAGCACTTTAGGAGGTCAAGACTAGAGGACAGCCTGAGCCCAGGGGTTCAAGACCAATCTGGGCAACTTGGGGAGACCTCATCTCTACAATAAATCAAAAATCAGCCGGGTGTGGTAGTGCACGCCTGTAGTTCTGGCTACTTAGAAGGCTGAGGCGGAAGGATCGCCTGAGCCTAGCAGGTCGACACTGGGGTGGTCATGAGTGTGCCACTGCACTCCAGCCTGGGCGACAGAGTGAGACTCTGATTCAAAAAAAAAAAGATGTTTAAGTCTGTCTTAGTCTGTGCTGCTATAACAAAATGCCTGAGATGGGATAATTTATAAACAGCATCAATTTATTGTTCACAGTTACGAAGGCTGGGAAGTCTGAGATCAAGGCAGCGGCAGGTTCTGGGTCTGGTGAGAGTCCAGTCTCTGCTTCCAAGATGGCACCTTGAACATTGCTTCCTCCAGAAGGAATGAACGCTGTGTTCTCAAATGGCAGAAGGGATGGAAGGGCAAAAAAAAGGCCCAGCTAGTTTTTTCCAGCTTTTATAATGTCACTAATCTCATTCATAGGGGTTCTATGCACATGACTTAATTACCCTTCCCCCATGTCTTGTTAGGGTTTAAGTTCTACATCGGGGTGTCCAACCTTTTGGCATCCCTGGGCCGCATCAAGTAAAGAGCAATTGTGGGCCACACATAAATTATAGAATATAGTTAGTGTATATACATAATAAGACTTTTAAAAATATTTTTATTATAAAGTTTAGAAAAATGAGAACAATATAAACCTTGTGGGAAATTTGACCTTGTTTTTTAAAGCAAATCTATCCATGTCTGGTTCAATGGAAGTGGTTGCAGTTTTTAGTGAATTCTCAAGGTGCTCATCAGAAATATTTGTGTGAATTTTTCTCTTTGTATGCTTCATCATTGAAAGCAGCTGCATTCAAATGTGTATGCTGCCAAAAAGCGATGTTGTGAATAAGGCGTGATTGTGAACTTCAAAAGTGGAACTACATATGGGGTCTCGAAGAAAATAAACATTAAAAATCACATGATGTTAAAAGATTTGGTGGGGCCACATTACCAGCTGTCCTGAGCCACATGTGGCATATAGGCCATGGGGGGCGGGGCACATGCCTGTTCTACATGAATTTTGGAAGGGACATAGATATTCAAACCATAGCAGAGTCCTAAGACCTGGTACCTGTGAATGTGACTTTATTTGGAAAGGGGGCCTCTAGGAGTGTAATCAACTTAGAGCATTTCTGTGGTTTTAAGCCCCTCAGTCTGTGGTACTTTGTCATAATTGCCCTGGGAAGCTAATCCACCGGGGTTTCACATGAAGGCTGGGAGAACTCAGAGCCACCCCAGGAAATCACCCATGAGCATCAAGAAGCTGTGTTGAGTCAGGAGTGGTAGCTCACGCCTGTAATCTCAGTCTTTGGGAGACCGAGGTAAGAGAGTCGCTTGAGCCCAGGAACTTGGGACCAGCCTAGATAGCATAGGGAGATCTCATTTCTACAAATAAAAAAATAAAAAAATTATCCATGCATGGCGGTGTGCAACTGTAGTCCCAGCTACTCACGAGGTTGAGGTAGGGGGCTCATCTGAGTCCAAGAGGTTGAGGCTACAGTGAGCCGTGATCATGCCACTGCACGCCAGTCTGTACACAGAGTGAGACCCCAATTGAAAAGCAGAAGAGTAGCCAGGTGCAGTGACTCACGCCTATAATTGCAGCACTTTGGGAGGCTGAGGTGAGAGGATTGCCTGAGCCCATGGGTTCAAGACCAGCCTGAGCAACTTGGCAAGACCTCATCTCTATAATAAATCAAAAAATTAGTCGGGTGTGGTGGTGTGTGCCTGTAATTCCAAGAATACTTGGTTGTTTTTTAGTATGTATCTTCCAATAATTTCAAAATGTAAGTTACTCTAGTGTAGAGCACTGCAAAAGGTTTAAACATAAATAAAAACCAGTCCTTCTGGGAAGGGGTTTACAATTCAAGTGTGAACTATTTTGGCATGGTTTGGAGTAGCAATGCCATACTGTCACCCTGTACTGGGTTGAACAGTGTCACACTAGAATGCATGTCCTTCCCAGAACCCCAGAATGTGATTGTATTTGGATATAGAGTTGTGGCAGACAAAGGATAAGGTCATACTGGAGAATGGCGGGCCATTTATCCAGCATGACTGGTGTCCTTCTAAGAGGAAAAGAAACACAGAAGCAGACACAGAGAGAAGATGGCCATGATTGTATCATGCAACCAAAGAAGAGACTCACTGGTCTCTATCTTACTTTTCAAACCAGTCACTAGACCTCATTCAATAATCCTGCTAAGGCCTAATGTAAACAGATTTTGTGTTCACGTTGGCATCGTGTAAGTTACTCCTCTAATGTTATGTATGTGCCTTGTTATGTGAATCTTCCAAACAGGCAACATTTTATTTCCTGGGTTATTGCCATGTTAGTGTCCTCCCACTCCATTCTAGGCACTTTCCCTCAGAGGCTTCAACACAGCTGCTGCTCCTCCTCCTCTTCTTTTTCCTCTTGCTCTTCCCCCTCCACCCCCTCCTCTCCTTCCTCCCCTTCCTCTTCTTCTTCCTCCTCCTCCTTCTCTTTTTTTTTTTTTTGAGAGGGAGTCTCACTCTTCACGCTCATGGCCACCACAGTCTCAACCTTCTAGGCTCAGGTGATCCTTCTGCCTCAGCCTCCTAAGTAGCTAGGACTATAGGCATGCACCACCATGCCCGGCTAATTTTTTTAAAAATTTTTTATAGAGACAAGATCTCACTATGTTGCTTAGGCTGGTCTTGGACACCTGGACTCAAACAAGCCTCTCACCTCTTCCTCCCAAAATGCTAGGAGTATAGGTATGAGCTACTGTGCCCAGCCAGGAACCTGCATTTTCAAAGGCTCCCTGGACTGTTTTGATGTAGTCAAGTCCTGCTCCACTTGCTGGAAGATGGGGGTGTGGGATTTGACTGCACAAACTCTGCAAAATCAGGAGCTGAGTTCAAATTCAATGGGCATATTAGCCAGGGTTCTTCAGAAAAGCAGAACCAAAGCACATATGTATATGTATATAGAATGAAATTTTTTAAAAGGAGTGCTTATGGAGACTGGCAAGTCCAAAATCTGTAGGGACCAGCAGGCAGGAGAGCCAGGGAGGAGCCAGTGTTGCAGTTCAAGTGCAAAGACAGTCTGCTGACAGAATCCTCTCTTACTTAGGGGAGGTCAGTCTTTTGTTCTATTCAGGCCTTGAACCGATTGGATGAGACCCACCCACATTACAGAGAGTAACCTACTTTACTCAAAGTTCACTGATTTTAACGTCAATCTCATCCAAAGACATTCAGAATAATGTCTGACCATGCATCTGGGCACTGTGGCCCTGCCAGATTAACATATAAAACTAACCATCACACAATGATCTCATCGGGTCCAGCACTGGGAGAGGACCAAATATGAGGGCAGCAGAAAGGGGAGGGGTAAGAGCAGTACCGGCACATCCTAAGCTCACATTTCTCCAAGAGGGTTCTTGGGCCACCAGCCTAGGAAGCTCTATATGAAAATGTACATCCCTTTGCCCCATCCAGAAAAAGTGAATCAGAACCCCTAAGGTAGTATAAATAAATTCTTCAGGTTATATTTAGAAATAGATGCAAGCAATATATTTACAAGTATATTACAAATATTATAAAATATACCATATATTTATATGTTTATTAGACATCCCTATAACACATTTCTATATTCAAGTGAATAATTATCTATAAATACAAGATAAACCTGTTGCATCAAAAGTACATAATAATATGTTTATAAGTGCATTAGAAACACAGTACATTAATGTACAAACCACAGCCCTGTTGTTTAGTTAGTTCTTTGGCTTTATTTACCTCTTTGCTCCCAGCATCTAATTCTGCACATGAAGGAGCAAAGTGAGCTTAAACTGTATCGCGCAAGGGACTTTTGAGCTACAATTGTCAGATTACCCATTTTATCAGACTTGATTGTTCTCAGGCGATGCCCGAGAGAAGAGGAGAGGGAAGGAACACTCTGAGGAAGGCTGACTCAACAGCTCCAGGCATGAAGTGGACTTTGAGCAGGGTCTCGAGAAACCTTCCTGTTAGTCGACAGGAAGGATGTCTTAATTTGTTTCGTGTGACTGTAAGAGAACACCACAGACTGGGTACTTTATAATGAACAGCAGTGCATTGGCTCACAGTTCTGGAGGCCAGGATCAAGGTGCTAACATCTTGCAGGGTCCTTCTTGCTGCATCATAACATGGAAGAAGGGGGAAAAAAAAAAAGGAGAGAGAGAAAAAGAGTAAGAGGGACTGAATTCCCTCCAGTGATAACAAACTCATTCCTGTGATAATGGCATTAGTCCACTCATGAAGGTGAAGCCCTCATAACCTAATCACCTCTTAAAGGTCCCATCTCTCAATGCCATCACAATGGCAATTAATTTCAACATGACTTTTGAAAGGGACAACCATTCAAATCATGGGGAGGGCACTAAAGAAGAGGGAAGGACAGAAAGCAAAGGTGCAACACAAGATTTGGGGGACAAAGGCCATCCGATGATCTGGGTGACAATGTGGAGAGATGGGTAGAGAAGGTGAAAGGCAAAGCATTTCAAATGTCAGACTGCACTTGGTGTGCAAATCCACAGTGGCTCCTGGACAGCCTGAAGTTATTCTTCTCGGTTTAGAGTCTTAATTTTAGATGCTCAGTACAGTACACACTGTCACAATGAGAGGGCAGATTAGGAGGCATTTCAGAGTCACCACGGTTCCCTAGTAGCAGCATGGAGCCCACACCACGTCATGACAAAGTTTCAGCCCCGTCCACATCTGAAAACACTAAAATCTCAAGGCTGGAGTCTGTAACTCTCTCTCTTAGTTGGCAGTCTTTGGGGTGATTCATTCTTGCCAGATTCCCAGTAGGACTATTCCCAGGCCCTGTCGTGCTGGGTGCTCAGGTACTGTGTGAATATGAGGCTGCAACATGTCAGAGCATTTTAGGCCAGACATCTTTGTGTCCCCTACTGCCTGCCAGGTCGGGGCGCCTCTGTTATAGGTCATCACCATGGCTTGTTTATGAACTGGCTGAACGCTTCGGCCACACAAGGGCAGATGTGTGGGAGAGTGTTCTGATTCCTTTATCTGGTTTGCTCTCATTTCCTCACTGGAAAACAAGAAACTAAAGTGCTTGTTGATGTGATACAGGAGTTGCTGGTTAGTATAAAAAACAGGACTAAAACATTTATATGAAGGTTCCCCTGCCTCCCAGTGCAGGCTTGCCCCTTGCCTTAATTTTTCCTCTAGTTCCTGGGTCTAGCAGAGCAGGTGGGGACAGGGAGCCCTATCACCTGCTGACTCTGCAGCCCCAGTACATACTATAATAGTCAAACAATAAAGGACATGCATAAATCCCACCCAGGGCACCGCTTACATTAGGGGTCCAGAGTCAGTTTCCCATTGCTATCCCACTTCCAAATGCAATGACCTCATCTCCTAATTATTAGGGGGAAAAAAGTCAGTTCCTTCAGGATGTGCCTTGCAAATCACCCTCCCCACTTTGTAGAAGTGGCTCTTATGCACTTTAGATTGGGATAAAAGTTGGTTTTTTTCTTCTTTTTTTTTTTTGAGTTGGAGTCTTACTCCTTTGCCCAGGCTGGAGTGCAGTAGCATGCTTGTTCACTGCTACCCCAGCACCGATCTTCTGAGCTCCAGCGATTCTTCCACCTCAGCCTTTCACATAGCTGGAACAACAGATGCGTGCAACCATGCCCGGCTATTTTTTATTTTATTGTAGAGACGAGAGGTCTTGCCAGGTTGCCCAGGCTGGTCCCGAACCCGCAGGCTCAGGCAATTCACTCACTTCGGCCTCCCAAAGTGCTGGGATTATAGGCTGAGCCACTGAGACCAGTCAAAAGTTGGTTTTTAAAAATCATTCATGTTGAATTTGAGAAAGAACATTGTCAACATCAAGCATAAAACAATTAACAGTTTAAGATAACCATCAGGCATCTCTGGCTTTATCATGAATATATTCACTGAGATATTCAGAAGAGAATAACAACAATTTTTAAAATACTGTTTAAAAGATGTCTCGTTATTGGCTGGATGTAGTGGTTCACACCTGTAATCCCAGCGCTTTGGGAGGCAGAGGTTGGAGGATCGCTTGATGCCAGGAGTTTGAGACCTGCTTGGGCAACATAGCAAAACCTCATCTCTAAAAATAAATAAATAAATTAGTTGTGTACGGTGGCACACATCTTTAATTCCAACTACTCAAGCCACTGAGGTGGAAGGATCACCTGAGCCCAGGAGGCTGAGTCTGGGCAACATAGCGAGACCTTATCTCTACAAAAAAAAAAAAAAAAAAGATTAGCCAGGTGTGGTGGTGTACACCTGTAGTCCCAGCTACTTGGGAGGCCAAGGTGGAAGGCTCAACTGAGCCCAGGAGGTCAAGACTGCAATAAGCTGTGCTCTTGCTACTGCACTCCAGCCTAGGTAACAGTGAGACTCCGACTCAAAAGTAAAAAAAAAAAAAAAAAAAAAAGATGCCTTATTATCGACATTAACACTTCCAATTAGCCTTATCCCTCCCTTTCTTTCCCTCTTTCTTCCTCCTTCCCTCCTTCCCTCCCTTTTTTTCTTTCTTTTGTTCTTTTTTTTTTCTTGAGACATAGGCTCTCACTCTATTGCCCAGGCTGGAGGGAAGTGGTGCAATCACAGCTCACTGTAACCTGAAACTCCTGGGCTCAAGCCATCCTCCCGCCTTAACCTCCTGGGAAGCTGGGACTACAAGCACACACTATCACAACCACTACATTTATTAATATTTCTGAACACTTTCAGGACAACCTCATTTCACAGGCCTTTATTACTCACCTACTGTATGCATGAACTCTGTGTGGGTAACAGAGGGAAAGGTCATTACCCCAGGGAGTGTATAATCTGATTGAGAGATAAGACAATTGCCTGTCACATTTCAGTAACAACATAAGAGAGTAAGTGTCTGCTCTGCTCTTTGCTCGCCACGCCCACCCATCCTTCTGGGTTCACCACCCACCTTCTCCATGATAAGGTCCTCAGACAATCAGGAAGTCCCTCTCTTCCCCAGCACTGGCCCACATAGCCACTTCCTCATGCACAACCTTCCCTTGTGACTTGATTGTCGTGTGTGTGTGTGTGTGTGTGTGTGTGTGTGTGTGTGTGTGTGTGTTACTTTCCCTTGGTTGCATCTCATTCTCTAGAGAAGCAAAGATTCCCATTTCTTTTGCATTCTCTCCAAAAACTAGCACCTGGAAAAGACTCCATAAGCAGTCAAATGATAAAGCCCAGGGCTCAGCCCACCAGACTTGGGAGCAACTATTTAGCCCATGGCAGTCCAAAGAGGAGTAGGAGTGGCTGGAGACCAGAAGGAACCACAAAGGATCAATGGTGATAGTTGTGGCCAGTTACAAGTAGGAGACTCCAAAGGCCAAGTTCAGTAGTTTATCTATATTCACATCAAGACCAATCAGAACCAGCCTCTCTCCAGGTCTGAGCTAATTCTCACACACAAACAAAAAGTGCCTCAATGACCAATCCCCAGGTGTCCGCAGACTACCCAATAGAACAATCAGGAAGAAACATGAGAGCTGTCTTTCTGAAATTTTTGTTACTCTATGATGAATCTTTCAATAAATATAATCATGATAAAGCCAGATATCTCTCCTTATCCTTATCTGAAATTGTTATTTGTTTTATGCTCTGATGCTAACAATGCTTTTTCCTTAGCTCAATATACGTATTTTTTTTTAATCAGCTTTTTCTCAATTAAAGTTTCTAAGAGCCGTGACTACATTTATGAATCAAAGTGAGTCATGGTCTTGGAGGCAGCAGGCCATCATGTCTGCTGGAAACGATATCAAGCTTCTACATAGACAGCTGTTAAAATCCACCAATATAGGGGTGGGGCTTCAGTTACCATCCGTGTATTTTAAATTACTACTAGCTTCCTCATTTTTTTCTCAGAAAAACAATGTAAACACTATATTCTTTTCTCATTAGGCTCATTCTCCAAAGTTGTCACCATCTCTGTAACTGCCTTTTGAATGACTTCTGAGTTTTCCCCATCTCTAGAGACTGTGAAAACTAAATGAGAGAGAGTGTTTCCTTGGGCCTTTTTGCAATGTACACTTAAGGCAAGACTTATCTTTCTTTTTTTTTTTTTTTTTTTGAGTTGGAGTCTCACTCTGTTGCATGGACTGGAGTGCAGTGGCCAGGAGCGGCCACTGCAGCCTCGACCTGCTGGGCTCCGGCGATCCTTCGGCCTCAGCCTTCTGAGTAGACGGAATTACAGGCATGCGCTACCAAGCCTGGCTGATTTTTTGATTTATTGTAGAGATGAGGTCTCACCAAGTTGTCCAGGCGGGTCTCGAACCGGCGGGCTCAGGCAATCCACTCACCTCAGCCTCCCAAAGTGCGGGATTACAGGCAGAGCCACCGAGCCCGGCTAAGACCTGTCTTTATATTTCTGGCTCGCAGTTATACTTTAAAACTTATCTTCCTACAGGAGTTATTTGTAGCTTTAGGTTCTGATCATCAGTGATTTTACTGAGATGATTGTATTGGAACAAAACTTGTAGTTTGTTGAAATGAATGAACCATGGCAGCTTTTAAACTGCAGCATCTTGCCAACTCATGTCCTGTTTTATGTCAAGATGCGAGGCCCTCTGGGCTCCAGGGATCTAACCACCTAGCATAGCGCGTTTTTGCACCTCCATCAATTCCTGAAGAGTGGCCTCATGGAAATTTGAAACACGGCCTCAGCTATAGGTGTCTTATGCCAGTGAAGTGCAAGGAGTTTTGAATTAGAATATAATCACTGCAGTTCAGGAAGTATAACATTCACAGGTCTTTTCCCTGCAGATTGTCTCACAGTCTTGAGGAAATGCTTTCGATTTAATGGGGAGGGATCCTGGGTCCATCTATGCAACCAAGACCCAGTCCCTGAACCTCGACAGTTCATCTTTGCAAACGCGATCCTGTAAAAGGACTAAGCACTCCACCTCTTCTGCCTCACCACATGTTTTGAGAATGAGTAAGACATGGATGAAACATCCCAAGTTTAAGAAAGCTCCATCTAAAGGCCTCATGCAGATCACTGTTTTGCTCCCCAGTCAGAATACCCAAGGACTCAGTGTCATCTACCTGGAACACCTCCTAACCATCACAGGTAGATGAGAGGTTGGCCTATGGAATAACTTCCAGAAGTAGAGGTCTTCACCTTCCCACTGCTAGCCCAGGCCAATGGTTGACAACTCAGACTGTAAAGAAACTTTTGGCTTTAAACCTAAGTCTACACTTAAGACCTCTTAAGACCATGCATTCTGCCCAACATGAGAAGAGAAGAAATCCTACTATAAGAAATACTAGTGTCCTGTGCAAGAATGTCCGTGTATTTTAAATTGCTACTAATCTTCTCCCTTTTCCTCAGAAAAACAATGCAAATGCTATATTCTTTGCTCATTAGACCCATTTTCCAAAGTTGTCACCATCTCTGTAACTCTCTTTTGAATGACTTCTGAGCTTTTCCCATCTCTAGAGATTGTGAAACCTAAATTAGAGACAGTGTTTTCTTGGCCCTTCTTATAATATACATTTAGGGCAGGACCTATCTTTGTATTTCTGGCTTGCAGTTACACTATAAAACTTCTTACAGGAGTTCAAGACTGGCCTAGACAACATAGCAAGACCCTGTCTCTACAAACAAACAAGTTTATTGTTCTAAATTTCACAGTTTCTTTCTCCTAGTCTTCAGTTGAGTGTAGAGAGTTGGGGATAAGAGAACGGAATTCTTTGCTGTTTTTTATGTGTTTTTATGAAAATCATTTATTTTTTGAAACCTTTTTTATGGACTCAGATTCAAAACAAGCTGTCTCATGTTTCTTCAAAGTACTTGAGCATTTATAAAAAATTTAGAGACTTGTTTTACCCACAGATTTTTCTAACTCAGTTTACCTTGACACAGTAAGACTCTGGCAAAAGCATAGGCGAGACCGAGAGAAACTCTGCACAGACCTCCTTGTCTCTTGATGTTTCTCCAGCAGTGTTCTTCTCACAGATTGCTAACCGCAACAAAATTTCAGTTGACAACGTATTCACACATTTCAATATCCCGCTATTACTGAGCTGAGTGACACAGGGAGAGGGGAGGCATTCTATTGGTCAACACTTGTTGGTTTTTTTTAAATGTATTTATTTGAGTTGGGGTCTCACTGTGTCACCCAGGATGGAGTGCAGTGGCATGATCACGATGATCACGGCTCATAGCAGCCTCAATCTCCTGGGCACAGGCGATCCTTTCACCTCAGCCTCCTGAACAGCTAGGACTACTATGCCTCGTTAATTTTTTGATTTTTGTAGAGACAAGGTCTCGCTATGTTGCCCAGGCTGGTCTCAAACTCCTGAGCTCAAGCAACCTACCTGCCTTGGCCTTCCAAGGTGCTGGGATTACAGGCATGAGCCACCATGCCTGGCTAACACTTGTTTACTGAGCACTATTTGCTGCCCTCCACCTTGATAGATACTGTGAATAGATACCAAGAGGAAGAAAAAGAGGACAGACATTTTCATATCTTAGGCCAGTTACGAAGAGCTTCTGGTTTAATGTAAGAATGAATAATCATCTCACTTGTCTTAGTCTGTTTAGGCTGCTATTAAAAAAAACCCATAAACTGGTGGCTTATAAACAACAGAAATTTAATCCTCATAGTTCTGAAGGCTGGAAGTATAAGAGCAAAGCACTGGCAGATTGGTGTCTGGTTAGGGCCCTGCTTCCTGGTTCATAGCCTGTGCCTTCTTGCTGTGTCCTCTTGTGGTAGAAAGGGGAGGCAGCTCCCTGGAGTCCCTTTTATAAGGACCTAAGGCCCATTCTTCTAGTCCCTTCCAAAGGCCCCACCTCTTCATAGCATCACCTTGATGATTAGATTTTTTTTTTCCTGGAGTCTTCTCACTCTGTTGCCCAGGCTGGAGTGCAGTGGCACACTCACAGCCAACCCAGAGTCAGCTTGCTAGACTCAGGCAGTCCTTCTGCTTCAGCCTTCCAAGTAGCCAGAACTTCAGGTGCACACTACCACGCCTGGCTAATTTTTTGATTAATTGTGGAGATGAGGTCCCACCAAGTTGTCCAGGCTCTTCTCGAACCCATGGGCTCAGGCAATCCTCTCACCTCAGCCTTCCAAAGTGCTGGGATTACAAGCTTGAGCCACCATGCCCAGCCAATGATTAGGTTTTACAATATGAATTTTGGGGGACCATAAACTTACAGTTCATTGCACCACTTATGAGTTTTTAAATGATTGAGTTATGTAGAAACTAGGACTGTGCCTGGCACATAAGTAAGCATCTAGTAAATGGTAGCTATCACAATTATTAATTCTTTCCTTCATCAAGATACTTACCAATTTTCTTTAAAATTGTAGGTGAAGATAGTACACATTTGGGTATCTAGAGCTTATTTTTATTTTATTTTTTTCGAGTTGGAGTCTCACTCTGTCACCCAGGCTGTAGTGCAGTTTCATAATCACGGCTACTGCAACTTCAACCTGGTGGGCTCAGGCGATACTTCCACCTCAGCTTTCCAAGTGGCTGTAACTACAGGTGCAAACCATTATGCTCAGCTGATTTTTTTGATTTATTGTAGAGATGAGTTCTTACCGTGTTGCCCAGGCTGGTCTCAGACTCCTGGGCTTATGCAATCCTCTCACCTCAGCCTTCCAAAGTGGTGGGATTACAGGCATGAGCCACTGTATCTGGCCCAAAGCCTCTTTTATAAGAAATATAAAGTAGTTCATTGCTTCTCTTTAAGTTCTGGCCAGGCCATGTGCTCATTGAGCTATGGAGGCTATGCTTTGAGTTATGGCTGCCATTTTTCCCTAAGCTTTGGCCCCTTGGGGAGGTGATCTCCTCTTTCTCTCTTCTCTCTCCAATTCACTTTCTAAATAAACTATGTTTTCCAATCTAAAATATATATAATATATTAAATTCTATTTTATATTTATATTTTATTTATAACTATATTATAGATATAATATATTAATATTTCTATTATCAATTATATTTATATGTCAGTATTATAATATATAATTATACAAATATATTTTATAATCATAATATTTATATGAATATAAAAATATAAAAGATATTAAAAATATGAATCCCACTTAGAATAGTAAGAGTAAAACAAGTTTTGTGTTGATCTGTAGAGTCATAATGCAGGCCACAAATGTGAGTCATGTATGAAGTGGCTAATTTTCTAGTAGCCACACAAAAACATCAAAAGAAACAGGTGAAATTAATTTTAATAATACATTTTATTTAACCCAAATGACCACAATACCACAATTGCAATGTGCATTCAATATAAACTTTGATTAATGAGATCTTTCACTGTTTCATACTCAGTCTTCAAAATCCAGAGCGTGTTCCTCTTACAGTCCTTCTCCGTGCCAGTTAACCATATTTCAACTTCTAGTTACTGTCTTAAAAAACACAGCTCTAGTTGACTAATGATAAGTAACAATCATTCTGTAATCTCTTGTGTTTCTTTCTATTGCCATTGTTGCCCGGAAACCCAAAGCTAAATTTGGGACTCAATTATAGAATTTTCTCATCTTGAATTCCCTGAAAATTTATTTCTCTTCCCTGTAAATGGATTTAAATACATCTTTGTGTGTCCTTTTAAAGTACCTTGATATTGATAACAACCATAATGATAATTGCCTTTTGTTAATAATAATGATTTCTCTATCACCCACTATGAGCCAGGCTTGATGCTGGATGATTTACACATATCATACGGCAAGATGATGGTAGAACAGAGACTAGAGCCAAGGGCTAAATCTAACGCCTTTACCCTAACAGTTTAATTCTTAACAATGATGATGATCATGAGCACCGCTCTGAGATAGGAACATCACATACACTCTATCTATTAGCCCTTGGAAGAGATCCGTGAGACAGTTCTGTTATTCCCACTCTACAGGTAGGGACCAAGGTACAGAGTTTGGGTCCTCAGTTAAGTCACAGCTAATAAATATCAGAGCCAACAAGTGCACTCAGCCTCTAAGTCCAATCATTTTATCTACCCTCTCTGCTTCAATTATGTACAATCCACTTTAAAGGATAAAACCATTATAGTTATTTATTTAATACATATATTTTTGACTTCCTTTTATGAGCCAACTACCGCCCCTTGTGCTGGGGACACACAGATGAAAAATATGCTAAAACATTCAGGAGCTTATCATGGAAGAAATGGAAAGTGAAGAAAAATGTCACAAACATTCACTGGAAATTGTTTACTAGATTTTACATAAAAGGTGCTATGAAAAATAAAGCAGAAAAAAAAATAGTTCAAAGTACTTCGAATTCTGAGTGCACCAGCGAGCATGTCAATCTTCCCTGCCACTGGCCCAGCTCAGCCCAAAATGTCCTGTGTGCCCTCCATAGTGTCTGTGCCTGTTCCCATGAGCTGTTTAAAAGACACCATGCCATGAAAGGAGACAGCCCCACACTGTCTGTCTCAGCATAAATTGATACTCAGTGCTATCGGCTACAGGACTACTGGTGGCTTATAGTGTTCCCAGGATGAGAATTTGCAGGAGCTTTCTTTAATGTGATGCAAGGGCTTGCAAATACATTTCAAGTTTACCACACTCGTGCTATCAGCAAACACATGAGCAAAAGATTGCCTTGTTTTGTTGGATGCTATCATTTAGCTTTCTCCCAAACAACTGAGCTTGACACAGGCTTTGGTAGCAAATTAACATATGAGAATCGCTGGACATGGTGGCTCATGCCTGTAATCCCAGCACTTTAGGAGGCCAAGGCAAGAGAATCGTTTTAGCGCAGGAGTTCAGGACCAGCCTGGGCAACATAGAGAGGCCTCGTCTCTACGGAAGTAAATAAAACTAGCCAGGCATGCTGGCGTGTGCCTGTAGTCTGAGCTACTCTGGAGGCTGAGGTGGGAGAATAACCTGAGCCCAGGAGGTCAAGACTGTGGTGAGCAGTGATTGTGCCACCACACTCCAGCTTGGGTGACAGAGACCTTAACTCAAAAATAAAATTAAATTAAATTAAAAAAGAGAGAGAGAGAAAGAATCATTGCTATGTAATAGCCCTGTGCTTTCACTCAGCATCTTTTAGCCTGGGGGTTCTTAATGCTGTCTTCCTATGACCACAAGGAGACTCAGGTAGAAAAATAGAGAAATAATCTAGGGAAGATCACCAATCAGGAATCACCAATCAGTGGGGTGCTGCCCCTGTTGCTGTATGCTAACTCCCCACGCTCCATTTCAAGATCAGATCTAATTCTATTACTATTACAATTTTAAGCCTAACTTCTAAATGATACCAAATTTTTCATGCCACAGTGTCCTTTTTTATTCTTATTCTTATGCTGTACTGCAGTGGCACAATCATAGCTCACTGCAGCCTCGACCTCCTGAACTCATGCAAATATTCCACTTCAGCCTCTAGAGTAGCTAGGAATAGGTGTGTGCTACCACACCCAGTTAATTTTTTTAAAAATTTTTGTAGAGACAAGGTCTCACTATGTTGCCCAGGCTGGTCTCAAACTCTTGGGCTCAAGCAATCCTCCCACTTCAGTCTCTCAAAGTGCTAGGATTAAGGTGTGAGCCACCGTGCCTGGTCATAGTATCTTTTTTTATTTCTCCAAAGCCAATGATTTTGAAATGTTTCCTTCCCATGAGACGTTAACGTGAGTGAATCATAGTTTTCCTGAAAGATTCTGTGTTTTCTCTATGCTTAGTCAAGACAGGTTTCCGTCCAGGCTATTTTGGCTTCAAGGAAGAAAAGCATGCTCAGACCAACTTGGGAAAAACAGGGCTTTTCATAAGGACACAAGAAAAATGGAAGTGGAAACTGAAACAGGTCTAGGGACTGACGGTTGGCCTCTAGAAGGCTCTGCCTCCCTTGTTCCCCCTTCCTTCCCTTCTCTCTCTTGGCCAGCTTCCTCCACCTAGTCAAAGTCTTTTCTGCCGCAAAGTGCATGACACTAACTCACTTCTGACATCGTTTCAGCTGTCGTCAAAGCATTTGCAGGTTCTTGTTCCTAACAGAAGTCATTGTTTTGCCCAGTTTCTTTTCTTTTATTTTATTTTAACTTATAAAATTTTTTTATTTTAAAATTGTGGAGTACATTTCAGGGTTAGGTATACAAATATTCACTGTGCAGGTACCCTTGTTGATGAGGTGTGCCCCCTTCTTCCCCAGGCAGATTTCCACTACTGTCAATCCCACCTCCCTGCCCACCCCCACAGTTTCCCGCTACAGTCAATACTTTTCTTATAGTATTGCAGTAGTTGTTCAAGGTCCACTTATGAGTGAGAACATGTGATACTCAGTTCTTTGTTTCTGTGAAAGATCACTCAGTATTATAGACTCTAATTCCATCCAGGTTGCTGCAAAGTTCATTGTTTTATTCTTCTTTATGGCTGCGTAATATTCCATTATGTATATGTACCACTTTTTTTTTTTAATCCAGTCCTCTTTTGATAGGCAGCACGGTTGGTTCCATGTTCTTGCTATTGTTAACAATTCTGCGATAAACATACAAGTGCAGGTATCTTTTTATAGAGTGATTTGAATTCTTCCGGGTATGCCCACAAAACTGGAAAAAAATATTTGACAACTCCATGTCTGACAAAGGCCTAACATCTAGGATCTACAAGGAACTCAAACATATTGAAAAGAAAAAAATAAACAGCCCCATTACAAAGTGGGCAAAAGATGTGAATAGACAGTTCTCAAAAGAAGACATACAAGCAGCCAACAGACACATGAAAAAATGTTCAGCCTCACTAGTCATCAAGGAGATGCAAATTAAAACTACGCTGAGATACCACTTAACTCCAGTCAGAATGGCCAACATCAATAACTCAAAAAATAACAAATACTGGAGAGGATGTGGCAAAAAGGGAACACTTCAACACTGTTGGTGGAAGTGCAAACTGGTACAGCCTCTGAGGAAAACAGTGTGGCGATTCCTAAAAGTTCTAAAAATCGACCTTCCATACGACCCAGCTTGACTCTTAATGAGATATCCCTGGCCAGCCTATGTATTTGTTTACCTCAGGCCAGATGCTCAACTCTGGTTCAATCAGCTATGGCTTGAGGGACGGGGTGAGATGGGACTGTGCACCACACAAGTCTGTTTAGCTGGCAGGGACACTGAGTGGGCAGTTCCCTTAGGAGTGTTGTTGTGGATGACGTGTGAAGACTTGCCTTGCCCAGTGCAGACAGAAATAAATAATATATTATGCTAATCAATTGAGAAACACCTAGGTATTAGGTATTGTGTCTGAAGTAGAGAGAGATGAATAAAAAAAATTAAATCCAGCAGGAAGGAAATTGACATATATTGGATGCTTTATACTAGCACCGTGTAGGCATTTTATATGCATTATTTCAATGAAGCCTTCCAAATATGCTGCAAATAAGTGTCATTATTCCATTTGCTTTTGTAGGAGGGAGGCCTAGGAGCATCACCTGTGTCACCATGTGACTTAAAGTCACAGATCCAATAAATGGTGAAGCCAGGATTTGAACCCATGCATTCTCGACTCCAAAATTCTTTCCACTATAAAACATACAAGATAGTCCAGGCACAGTGGTTCTTGCCTGTAATCCCAGCACTTTGGGAGGCCAAGTAGGAAGAATTGCTTGATTCCTGGAGTTCAAGACCAGCCTTAACAAGATAGTGAGACCTTATCTCTACAAATAAGTAAAAAAAAAAAAAAAAAAATTAACCAGGTATGATGGTGCATGCCTGCAGTCCCAGCTACTTGGAGGCTGAAGTGGAAAGATGACCTGAGCCCAGAAGGTTGAAGCTGCAGTGAGCTATGATGGTGTCACTGCACTCCAGCCTAGGCAACAGAGTGAAACTCGACACATGAAAAAAGATGCAAGATAAAGGGTTATTAATACCTAATCCACTTGCTAAAAAAATTATAAAATGGGGCTATTCCCTTGTAGACCTCTGGTTATTGCTGGACCCTGCCCACATTAATATAAATAAGCAATAGCTCAGAGGTGACTTGGTAGCATTAAAATCATTAATAAGAAATTACTGGATTATATCAGTGTGAATGCTTACATGGAAAGGGACCAAGCCCTTAAAATAATTCACTTAAAGGTATCTTATAATGGTTCTTTCAGTACAAACAAAAGTCACACTCATAACTGACTGAACCAGTTCGCTATTGTAACTTCTCCTCCTAATGTCTTTTAAGCTGAGCCTGAGAAAATAAAAGGATTGACCAACTGCACTTTGTTTCAAAAGCACTCACATAAACTCACATCATTATAATGCAAATACCAGTTTAATTAGTCATATTAATAAGTCATGGCATTAAGCTCTGCAGGAAATAAAATATTTTAGAGAATTAGACCTACTAATCTTGAGAGATCTTGGAACAAGATGAATTTAAAATACAGCAAATTGCCCAGAGGTGATCTTCTCATGCATATTATCACAGGAATGCATACAGTTTCTTGGGGAGAGATGGGTGAAGACATACTGTTGATAAATGATTGATTAATTGATTGGCTGAGTCTTGCTCTGTCACCCAGGCTGAAATGCAGCAGTGTAATCATGGCTCACTGCAGCCTCGACTTCCTGGGCTCAAGTGATCCTCCCACCTCAAGCCTCCATAATAGCTGGGACTACAGACACACACCACCACTTCTGACTAATTTTTTTTGGTAAAGACAGACTCTTGTTATGTTGACCAGGCAGGTCTCAAACTCCTGGCCCCAAGCAACACTCCCGCCTCGACCTCCTAAAGTACTGGAATGACAGGTGCGAGCCACCATGCCTAGCCAATAGATAATTTTTTTATCCCGTGAAAAACTGACATTGTCAGATCAAGATAGACATGTTTTGCTTTTGGCTAAATACCTTGGCAAGATTTCTTTAAAAGCAGATATAAAATGATCTTTAAAAGAAATACCAATGTTTGCTCATAAGACTAGATAAAACTTTAGAGTTGTCATCAAACCAAGAATCATCACAAATAGCTATTATCATGTAATTCTACCTGCACATTCAAAGTGCCTTTAGCTTTTAGCTTTGAAATAGCCAGAGCACCTGGAGATTTTACAGCTGTAACAGCTCTGAGTATCAAAGTTCTTAGTTAAAAGCAACAAACGCTAATTCTGACAGATTAAGTTTAAAGGGATTTACCTAATCAACAAGGGTGCCTGCATGATGAACACCTGATTACTTAACCCTGATTTATACCCCACATCTTTAAAATTAAAAATTAAAAAAGAAAAGAAAAAGAAATGTTGTAAAACCCTTGAACAACTTGATCTCCAAGATTTGTATTAGCTTTAACATGCTATGGCTCTCAAAATTCTCTGAAAATGTTTAAAAGCCATGGGGATGAGAAAATTAGTGTATGTGAAGAGATAAAACATAATAAAAGTTCTCAGCCAAAAAAAAAAAAAATTGGCACTAAAAGACAAGTGCAAGAATGATTGATCACAACAGAACTATTCATAAAGGCCCCATGCTAAATGCCCATGGACAGTAGAATGAATAAATACATTGCCATGTGTGTATTCCTCCGATAGAAAACAGCACCTCAGTAAGAACGAACTGTCCACAATGAAATTCACAAGAAGGAGGCTTCTCACTGCAAAAAACCTGAACCAAAAAAGCACAAATCAAAGAGTACATACGGTACTATTCACTTTTTAAAACTTCAAAGCAGACAAAACTAAAGTTTGAGATAATTTTCTGAGAAGTCAGAATAGCAATTAGCTTTTAGGGGCAATATCGCCTGTTAAGTGGTGTGAAGAGGGTTTCTAGGGTCTTGTTTCTTGCTATAAGTCTTAATAAAGATCTATCTACCTTATGAAAATTAGCCAAATTCATACAATTCATGCAGTCTTATGTATGCATATCTCAATAGGCAATTTTATATAAAGAATAGTGTGTGGCTTCAGGACCAGGAGGGGTGGAGGACCAGGATCAGGGCTTCATGGATAGGCTGGGAACAATGCCCACAAGCTCCTGCAGAATTGTCTGGCAAAGACACTGTTGCCTCCCTGCAGGCCCATCCTACTAGCCCTCACTGCCCCCACCCTGATGTGGTGCTGCCCCCCAGCAGGTACCTCACACCCTGTACCCTGGTTCTATACCTGGCACAGGTGGGTCTAACTGTAGAGCAGAGGACTCAGCCTTGGGCCTGGGCCTGGAATTTTTGACTTTTGTGGTGGGAAATCACATCAAGACTCAGAAGGTAGGAAGCAGATAACGAACGGCAAATGTCTTCTACCACATACGCATGGGACTTTGTTCCAGGGTAGACGTTCATTCAAGTGGCTCCTGGAAGCTTTGAACCTGGGTCCAGATATGCGAAATAACTTAAACAATGTGGGAGAGGCTAGTGTGGTAGCTCATGCCTGCAATCCCAACACTTTGGGAGGCCATGGAAGGAGGATTGCTTGAGCCCAGGAGTTCAAGACCAGGCTGGGCAATATAGTGAAATCCCCTTTCTACAAAAAATGAAAAATAAGCCTAGTGTGGTGGTGAATCTGGCTAATTTTTAAAAGTCCTCCTGAGGTGGGAGAATTGTTTGAGCCCAGGAGTTAGAGACCAGCATGGGTAACTAGTGAGACCTTGTCTCCCTAAAAAAAAAAAAAATTAGACTTGGTGGCATGCACCTGTAGTCTCAGTTACTCAGAAGGTTAAGGTGGAAAGACCACTTGAGTCCAGGATGTCAAGGCTGCGGTGAGCCATGATTGTGCCATTGCACTCCAACCTGGGTAACAGAATGAGTCCCTGACTCAAAAAAAGAAAAAAAAAGTTTGTGGGAGATGTTTTGGTCCTAGAGGCAGGTCACTGGGTCCGAGTCAGACGACAGCAGGGGTGGTTTGGAAGCCGATTGTGAAAAAGCATTCTTGGCTGTAGAGAAGAACATATTGGCCCACATGAATGGTCTGTCATGACCATTTCTTTAAACAAGTATTTATTTTAGAATAGTTTGAGATTTACAGAAACACTGTGAAGACAGTACAGAGTTCCTGTATACTTCACTTACAATGTCCCTGAGACAGGGGATAGCTAGAGAAAGGCTAGACAGACAGACAGGCGGGTCCTCTGGTAACAAAGTAGTGAACTCCTGGCAGGACTCTCAGGCTCAGCATTGGTAAACAGGCTCCCTGCAAGCCTCTCAAGCTAGAGCTAAGGTGCTCACTGCTGGGATTGAAAAGCAACCAATTAGAACAGCAGCAGCTCACAGCTAGTGCTAGCCAATTGGTTTGTACTTAGGGCTATATAAGCACCAGGTTTTCGGCCCCAGATGGGTAACTCCTTCAGGCTCTCTCCCGCTGTGGGAGCTTTTCTGTCCTCAGTAAATCCTGCTTTCTCACCTTCCAGCTGTCCATGTCCCTCATTCTTCCTGGGCATGAGACAAGAACCTTGACCCTGAAGAGCTGCAACCTGAAGAGCTGCCGAAGATCATCGGAGTTGAAAAGTCATGCACCCCAGAGGCTGGCTTGCCAGCCGACAGAGCCAGCTGAACCAGGAGAGCTGCCGGAGGAAGGCGAGACTCCGAAGCTGAGGCACCTGGGACGCCAGGCTTGCCAGCCCACCAAACCAGCAACACCCTCAGGGCTTGGCTTACCAGCCTCTTAGATCCAACACCCTGGGGGCTAGGCTTGCCAGCCACCGCCCCCAATCACAGCACTCAGGGCTTGGCTTGCCAGCCCATTAGAGCTGACACTTGTGGGGCTAGGCTTACCAGCCCCTTTACAACCTTCTCTGGGGCTTGGCTGGCTGACCCACTGAGCTGACACTCTTGAAGCCCAGGCTGACCTGAGAAATCCACATCATCCCCTCTTACTAATGTTTTACACTCGTAGGGCACATTTGTCACAATTCATGAGCCAACACTGATACATTATCATTAACTAAAGTCCATCCTTTACTCAGATTTCCTAACATCCTCTTTCTCTTCTAGGGTCCCATCCGAAATACCATCTTGTGTTTAGTTATCATGTCTCAGGTGTCTCCTGGCTGTAATGGCTTGTCAGACTTTCCTTGCTTCTGATGACATCTTGAAAGAGTAGTGGTCAGATATTTTGTGGAAAGTCCATCTGTTGGGGTTTGTCTGATGTTTTTCTCATGGTTAGACAAAGGTTATGGGTTTTAGGGAGAAAGACCACAGAGGTGAGGTGCCCTCCTCATAACATCCGGTCAAGAGCACTTATCACTGTTGGTGTTAACCTTCGTCACCTACCTGATGTAGTGTTTGTAAGTTTCATCACTGTAACATTACTATTTTCCCCTTTCCCCGGGGTGCTCTTTGGAAAGAAATCACTATGCTATGTGCAGTCTCCATTTGAGGAGGGGAAGTTGTGCTCTACCTTCTTGCGGGGCGAATATCTACCTAAGATAATTGAAATTGTTGAGGAGGTGAGCTTTATAATCATTTTTATTATCTTCTACCATGTGGAGAGTGTTGTATCCCAAATACCTAGTTCATCAGATATAATGCTTTTATTTAAAAATTCCCAGTTACATGGTTTATATTTGTTTTAAAAATAGCCCATGAATCCAGAGAAGACCAACGTTGACTGTTGTCCTGTGATATTTTGGATCCAGATCTCGTATTCTAAACCCCAGACACAGATATACGATTTTGTATTAGAGGTCAAGAAAGGGGAAACATGTATTTAGCAATTTCTGAAGCTGGATTTCAAGTATATTAACATTTCAGATGTTTCACATATTTTGATGATTGGCTTTTATAGAAGTTTCTCAGTTTATAGACTTTTAATTGTAGTAATATGAATACAATCTTTACCAGAATTAATTCTACTAGAAAGGAATGAATAATGAGACTATCTTTTTTTTTTTTTCTTGGCATGTTGGGGGAATCGAGTTACTTTAAAAAGATGTACAGGTCTGTGGTCTGCACGTCATCTCAGCCTCCTCTCTATTTGAAATCTGGGCCTATTACTGTGCTACAAAAAAATTTCTATGCAGGGGCAATTGTCCTTACAAAATTCTATTTTTAAAAGATATATTCTGAATTTGCATGTGAAACTTTACTGACATCTATTCTAAATACATTTGGCTTTTTGCACTTAACAACTATTCATGCTCCATTTACTGAAGTCTATTCAAATTGGGATACATCATGCCACAAACACAATGTATCTGAATTTTCTCTGCAATGTTCCTGAGTGAAGAGAGAAAGGCATTTGAAAGGTGGGTGTGCAGCTCTGCAGACACATCTTTGGAGCTGGGGCAGATACAGGGAGAGAGGCTTTGGGTCTGCAGATAGAAAGGGCCAGAGGGAGAAATGCAGAACAGTCAGGAGAACAAGAATGATTCCAACCTCTGAGTCTGAGGGTCAAGGTAACATGAGCTAAGATGAGGTACAGGATAGTCAACAGAAACATGATGAAAACCAAGCTCTAGTAAGGATCAAGAAATCAGGGCCCGTCTCAAATGGGGGACATGTGTTGGAACTTCCTCTTTTCTGGGGCCTCATACGAAACCCCAGTGGCCCTGAACTTGACTGAGATGCTACATGAAACAGACACCCTGTATTTGGGTTAAAACGTACTCTTTCGGTCCTGAACCTCTACCCACTGCAGTTAGCTTCACTGATAACAGCAAGCACCCCCAAAGCACCACAAAATAAGCATCAATTCATGGAGTGTAATTGGCATCCCAGACACGAGAGGATTCTTAAGAAGGATTGAAAAGAAGGTTAATCAAGTCTTTTGGCCATTTTCCAGTCCTGAATCGTAAAATCAACACAGCTGAATCTTAAAACAAGAGCTCCCATTCTTCTGCACACTGCCATCTCTGAGGACTAACCTTTGATATTTCAGACTTGGCTGGAAATTAGTTTATTGCTAGGCCTACTCACATTACTTGGAACGAAAAAGTGTTTTGGAAATAATGTTTGGAAATACCTTTAGGGTAGCACATAGAATTGCTGGTTTTTAAGATGCATTTAGTATGCATTTAATGAATGGCAGTTTGACATGAGTCTGACTTGACTGGTTTCAAGAAAGGCTTAGTGGTAGTCTCACTCTTTTGAAAAATAGACTACTCATATTCAGTAACGATGATGAAGGAGGTCAGAAGATGATGGGTTGGTGAATGTGTATTTGGAAACTATTAGGTAGGTTAAAGGGCAAATTTAAGCTTAAGCTTTAATAGACTTACGTGTCCCAATAAAAGTTTGAATATAGGCTATTGGAATAAATCAAATCTCTGGATCCATACAAGTATTTAATACATGTAACAATTAGCTCTCACACGGAATTTTTAACATAGTACTTATCATGAGTTGCAGGATGAAGGTATTTCTACTTAGCATTTTAAATCGGTTTTTTAAATAAGGTACAGATAATCGGGTAATACAGAAGTCAACTTTATATTGTTCCGTAAACATTCTCAGATGTCACCAGGGCAAATCTTCTTGGCAGAAGCATCTGTGAAGAAGTCTGGCCCTTAAAGACCCTTCGGGCCCTTGGTCACCATCTGCCTCTGTGGGGACAATGACGCATGCTGTGGGGGAGATGGCAAAGAAGGAAAACTTTTTTGTTTGAGGAATACAAGAGTGATCAAGGCAGTTTCTCCTATCTCAAAATAATGTGAGGCCGGCTGCAGTGGCTCGTGCCTGTAATCCCAACACTTCGCGAGGCTGAGGAGGGAGGATTGCTTGAGCCCAGGAAATCAAGACCAGCATAAGCAACATAACAAGACCCTGTCTCTGCTAAAAAAATTTTAAAAATTAGCCTGGGTGTGGTGGTGTGTGTCTGTAGTCCCAGCTGCTTAGGAGGCTGAGGCGGCAGAATCAGCTGAGCCCAAGAAACCGTGATGGTGCCACTGTACTCCAGCCTGGGAAACAGAGTGAGACCCTGATTCAAACTAAGTAAATACATAAATAGTAAAAATAATTTGAGGAGTTGGAGAATGAGCTTTAAACATTCCCTCCCTCTTCCCCATTTTAAATCAGAGAGACTTAAAGAGTTTTGCCACCATTGTCAGTTTAGTGACTTTGTTTTTCTAAGTTGTCTGTTTTTTCTCACCTCAATGATTCATCAAGACCCAAAGGAAAAACGTGAGTGACACGAAGCACAGAAAAGCCGCAGCGCAGACATGGATGCTCTCGTGTGGCTTGGGCAGTTATTGGAGCTCGATGAATTGCTGACTGGTGATGGCCGTAGGATCTGGCTTCTTGTACTGGTGGAAATTGTGGTCCAGAATCAGTGGAAACCACTGGGATACAATCCATCTGATAAACAGAGCCACTACAAGCTGGGCCTTGTGCTGGCTGTGTAGGAAGTTGTAGTGTGAAGCAGATGTCAAGGAGTAGACAGTAGTTTCGCCATCAAGAATTTAAGGCCTTGAGGCCAGGCACAGTGGGCCACATCTGTAATCCCAGAACTTTGGAAGGCTGAGGCGGGAGGATTGCCTGAGCCCAGGAATTTGAGACCAGCCTCAGCAACTTGATAAGACCTCATCTCTACAAAAAAAAAAACTAAAAAAAAGAATAATTAGCCGGGCATGGTGGTATGTGCCTGTGGTTTCAGTTCTACTCGGGAGGCTGAAGCAGATGGATCGCCCGAGTCCTAGAGGTGAGCTGTGATCACACCACTGCACTCCAGCCTGGGCAACAGAGTGAGATTCCAATTCAAAATAGAAAAAAAGAATTAAGGCCAAAAGTCAATGAAATGGAAAAGCGTAGTATACACAGCTCTGTTTTAATC
The DNA here is from genome assembly GCA_963574415.1 of Tarsius wallacei. Classification (NCBI taxonomy): domain Eukaryota; kingdom Metazoa; phylum Chordata; class Mammalia; order Primates; family Tarsiidae; genus Tarsius; species Tarsius wallacei. Next base: position 18,042 of record CAUYQG010137848.1, on the reverse strand, counting down.
AAAGACATTTTGGGTATTGATAAGTAACATTAGTAAGTGACAGGCAACCCAAAAGGAGTCACCAGAATGGCAAGATGAGAAAATGCATCATAGAAAGAATGACCAAAAGAGTAGGGTTTGGTTTTCCTGAAAATCAGAAAACTAAGAAGGACTCGGGTGTGTGTTTGTGGGAATAGGTAAATGTGGGGATTAGAAGATCATTGCTATTTTCAAATATTTGAAAGCATGTCTGGAAAAGCCTTACTCTGTGTTCTTGAGACCAACACTAGAACAGGTGGCAGGGAGTTGTGGCAGAGGGAGTGATGGTCCCTAACCTCTCCACTGGCTCCTCTACCTTCCCTGGTTCCCTGCAGTTGGGTAGGACCATGTGACTGGCTCTGCCCCACGGAGTATGGGTAGATGTGAGAGGTATCACTTCCCAACAAGGTACAGAAGAGTAATGGGCTGGTTATTACTGCAGCATGGCCTACCGTATCCTGACTGGTTCTGAAATTTCAGACCACAAATCCCCCAAACTATTAGGACTGTTCAGACAGGTTGTTTACTATTTATGTTGCATTGCTCTGGAAGTATTCAAAGAGAAACTGAATTTGGAATATGCTGTAGAAATTCTTGATCTAAATGAGTAGCTTTTGTTACTTCAGGAACAGCAAAAAAGGCAGCTTAGGGTGTTACCTTTAACTATATAAAAATAAAGAACTTTAAAACAGGTAAAACTTAGAAACCTTGAGTTATAAAGTTTACAAATGTATGGGTGTATATTACTTCCAGATAGCAAAGAATTTTCTGAATTCAAAAAGAAAAGGAAAATAATGATACATTTGACTACATAAAATGTGAAAGCTTTATAGATCACATTGTACCATTACAAAACCAAAATGCACACACGTGGCAAAAGTATTTATTCCAAATATGGCAAAACATCAATATCCTTACTACATGAGTAGTGTGACCAGCTAACTAAGAAAGATACAAGACTCCAACAGGTAAATTGATAAAAGATATGAACAAAAGCAGTACACGGTAAGCCCCAATAAACTCATGAAAGAGGCAAACATCATTAATAAACCATTTCTACTCTATTTCTACTCTATTTCTACTCTATTTCTACCATTTCTACTCCGTTGCCAGGCTAGAGTGCAGTGACACACTCACAGCTCACCTCAGCCTTGCCCTCCTGGGCTCAGGTGATCCTTCTCCCTCAGCCTCCCAAGTAGCTGAGACTACAAGTGCACACCACCACACCCAGCTAATTTTTTTAGTTTTTTGTAGAGACAAGTTCTTGCTATGTTGCCCAGACTGGTCTCAAACTCCTGGGCTCAAGTAATCAATCCTCTTGTCTCAGCCTCCCAAAGTGCTGGGATTATAGGAGTGAGCTACCACACCTGGCCCCATTTCTACTCTATTGTTTTTTTAAAAAAATTAAAAGATGGTCCACAGTGTTGGGGGCCACAGTAGAACATGCATTCCCCTTTTACAGTGCTGGGAGGAGCAAAAATTGGTATCGTTTTCCTGGGGGAAAATGTCTAATGCCTATTCATTGTTGACCTTGTAACTCCAATTCTAGGAGCCTATTCACTGTTGACCTTATAACTCCAATTCTGGGATCTTATACTGAAAAATCAAAAGATGCACACATCTTGCTCTTTGTAGAGCAAGAACTTGTCTCTACAAAAAACTAAAAAAATTAGCTGGGTGTGGTGGTGTGCACTTGTAGTCTCAAGAATTATTTATGGTACTAAAAAATGGATACAGATACCTAACAGTCAGAGAAGAGCACAGTAATTAGAGCACTCCCATGAAATGAAATCCCATGGAGGTCGTTAATACCCATGCTTGGGAATTATACTTCATGACATGGAAAATACTTCATAAAGGAATGTCAGGTTAAGAAGGAAATACATACACACATACATGTATATATGTGTGTCTCTGTGTGTGTGAGTGTAAACACATACAGTATGATTTTAATTCATAAAAAAGCATAAATATCCAGGTGCGGTGGCTCACACCTGCAATCCCAACACTTTGGGAGGTGAGGTGAGAGGATTGCCTGAGTCCGGGAGTTCGAGACCAGCCTGGGCAATTTGGTGAGACCTCATCTTTACAAAAAAAAAAAAAAAAAATTAGCCAGGAGTGGCAGCATGCTCCTGTGGTTCCAGCTACTTGGAAGGCTGAGGAGGAAGGATCTCCTGAGCCCAGCAGGTCAAGGCAGCAGTGGTGGCTTGCCACTGCGCTCCAGCCTGCGCGACTGAGTGAGACTCCCCTCAAAATTTTTTAAAAAGCATAAATAGGCTAGGCATGGTGGCTCACGCCTGTAATCCCAGCACTTTGAGAGGCTGAGGCAGGAGAATTGCTTGAGCCCAGGAGTTTGAGGCCAGTCTAGGCAACATAGTGAGACCTCAGCTCTACAAAAAAATAAAATAAAATAAATTAGCCAGGCATGGTGGCATGTGCCTATGGTTCTAGCTACTTGAGAGGCTGGGGCAGAAGGATTGTTTGAACCCAAGAGGTCGAAGCTGCCGTGAGCCGTGATTGAGCCACTACACTCCAGCCTGGACGACAGAGTGGGACCCCTGACTCAAAATAAAAATAAAATAAAATGACTGTATCGCCAAAAGTATTGAAAGACTTTGTTATGTTTTGTTTTAAAATTCTCTAGTCACTTTTGAATTTTAAAATTTTCAATAAAACATTTCTTTAATAATCAGAAACACACATTTTAACAAAACTCATGATACCCAGTGCCAGCAGGGAGTGGAAAGAAAGCTTCTCATTCTCATTTGGGACAGGTGAGTATATTCATGCCAACTTTCTCCAAAGCAGTTTGGTGACATGCAGTAAGTACTCTCAATGTTTGTACCCTTCACTCCCTTGACTCCCGCCATTTCTAGAGAGCTAGCCTGGAGAATTAACTTCCAAAGGGAGTTAGGAAGTCATTTATCAATATTATCTATAATAGTATAAAATTGGGAACTTAGATGTCGAGCAGAAGAGGATTAAGTAAATAAGTTATGGTATGTCATAGAATAAGACAAGCAGTCCAATCACTAAAAATGATGCTTCCATAGTGCTTTCAATGACTTACCCTTTTATATTGAACTTATATTAAAGGGTTCCACACATCCACAAATATATATACATAATATTGTTCCAAATATATAAGAAAAATTCATAGAAAAAGCTGCCTAAGGACAGTGGGATTATGGGCAATTATTTTTCTGTTTCTATATATTTCTATGCAAAGTAACAATTGTTTAAAAGTAATGTAAAATTTAAAAACGGAAGCTCCTGCTGTTATTATTGTGGTTTTAATAGGATTTTTTATGTCAACAAGAGAAAGAACAATTAGCCCACATGGTAACCTCCACATTGCTGGAGCCATGGTCACATCTTGAACCTCAGGTTCCTGACTTTTCAGAGCCATGTGACAGACCAAGGTCAGCTCACCCCCTGCTTTCCTCCCTGGCTTCCATGATACCGTCTCTCCCCGGCTCTCCTCCGATCACAGGTCACACCTTCTTAGCTCTGGTGCTGGTTCCAGCTATCTCTTAACCAGGAAATAGAGCCCTGCAGGGTTATAGCACTTTCAAGATGATTTTAACTACTTTTGTGGGTTTAAGCAGCCTGATGTATCTCAAACACTGAACCAACTTCTTACTAGTACGCCTGCGGTGAGGCATTTCCCCTTAAATATTTCATACAGTTCACAGGCCCCAAACTGAGCTCCTTAAGTCACCAACACCCTTCAAAGAAGCAATCAGACAAGCAAAACCAACAAAATCCCACGCTCCCTGCTATCTCTCCCCTTTTGGTACACGGCAACCCCATTCTTCCAGTAGCTTGAGCCAAGAACTTGGAGTTTGTCGTTAATGTCTCTGTTTCTCGCAAACCCCATGTCCAATCTTTCAGCAAAATCTTTCAGTTCTACCTGCAAGATAACCAGAGTCAATCATGTCTCAACACCCCATGGCCACCACCTGGTCTCAGCTGCCAACATCTCTCAGCTGCACCTGTTGTAAGAGCTGCCTTTCCTGGCTCCCCGGGGCTCCCTCCCACCTGCTCGACCTCGGCCAGATGGTTCTGATAACAGGTAGGTCAGATCATGTCACTCTTTTCCTCAAAACCTTCAGTGTTTCTCACCTCCCTCAGAGTAAAACTTTCTAGGCTTTTTGGCGTAGAAAACTGGTCAAGCTTGGATCCTCTGCGCCCTCTCTGGCCATCTCTGCCAGCATGCTCCTACCTATCCACTGAGCTCCAGCAGCACTGGCCTCAATCCAAATATCCAGTCACAATTCTGCCTCAGGGCCTTTGTACTTGCCATGCTCACATTGCAACACCCTTCAGTTTCTTCCCAAATGTCCCCTTCTCAGCAAGGCATAACCTGATTTCCTTAGATCAGATAGCAATCCCCAACACGTCCATAGCCCCTCAACCTGCGTCATTTTTCTGTACACCTGGCATGTTTCCTATTTACTTGTATTTGTTTACTGTCCTTTTTCCTTCCCTAGAATGTACGCTCCATGAGGACAGAGGCATTACTGTATAACTTAGTGTCTGGAACAGTGCCTGGCAGATAATGAGCTGGCAACTATTTATTGCATAAATAAATGAAGGTGATAACTGATAAGAGGGGCACTCCCCTGGATTTAGGACACACTGTGCGCACAGGTAAGTCATTTGGAATCTGATGTCGAGGGTGTTCATAGCTGCCCTATCTATTTCACAGGACTATTGTGAGGCCACGGTACACAGACAAGACTCTAAAACATCCAAAGTAGTGCCAGGCATGGTGCTGCACGCCTGTAATGCTAGCACGCTGAGAGGCTAAGGCAGGAGGATCACTTGAGCCCAGGAGACCAAGGCTGCAGTAAATGATGATTGCACCACTGCACTCCAGCCTGGGTGACAAGGAGGTCCTGACGAAAGAAAGAAAGAGAGATAGAGACAGCGAAAGAGATAGAGAGAGAGAGAGAGAGAGAGAGAGAGAGACAGAGAGAGAGAGACAGAGAGAGAGGGAGGAAGAAAATCCTACAAATGTGAAAATATGCATCATGCCAAATCTACAGAAGGAAGCATCTGCTTTTTTCTGGCCAGGGGAAAGGATCGGTCCTTGACTTCTCTTCCATTCCTAAGCACAGGGTGGTGCGTAGCTTTGATGCTGTCACAGCGCCAGTCTCCAAAGCAGCTCCTGATGGCGTGGTGGACAGAGGGAGGAAGTGGGCGTTTTTGTCTGCTTGCTCTCTTAAGTGTCTTAAGTCCCTGGGAGAGCCAGCCAAAGAATGACATAAAGCTCACCATCATCCCATTTATGTAGTGATTGTCCCGTGGGTCAGGCACTTTACATACATTATCTCTAATCTTCAATAGCAGCCATCATTACACACGTTTTGCTGAGACAAAAACAGAGAGGCCAAATGCTCTGACTAAGCCCTAAGTCAGGGCTTTCTTGTTTCTGTCTTCCACACTTCCCTATATTTAGTCTAGTCAACATTATTTTTTATGTTATAACATATGTTCTTGCTCGATATTTACAAATGCTGGTTTTAAACATATACACACAGACCTGGCTCATGCCTGTAATCCCAGCACTCAGGGAGACTGAGGCAGGACGATCACTTGAGGCTAAGAGTTCAAGACCTGCCTGGTCAACATAGTAAGATCTCGTCTCTACAAAAAAATAAAAAAATTAGCCAGGCACGGTAGTGCATGCCTGTAGTCCCTGTTACTCAGGAGGCTGAGGTGGCAGGATTGCCTGAGCCCAGGAGGTCAAGCCTGCAGCGAGCCGTGATTGTGTACTGCACTCCAGCCTGGGCAACAGAGTGAGACCCTGACTCAAAAAAAAAAAAAAAAAATTATACACACACACAAATAGATTTTACCTTTATCATAATTTTAAACTATACAGAAAATTAAAATTTGACTGCTTAGATTATTTGACTGTTTAGATGAAAAACACCTAATTCACTAATTTATTCAGTAAATACCTTGAGCCCCTGCTCTGTGCTGGCACCAAGCTTGGCAATGGTGCTCCAGCAGCCACCGAAACAGAAAGCAGTTGTCTTCCTTTCGCTTACATTCCAGTGAGGCCAACCATGTGTGACAAGGAAGCAAAGACATCGCAGCATGTCATAAGGGGGTAAGCACCAAAGACAGAGGAGGAGGGAAACAGGGAAGAGTGGAGACTGCAGTGTTAAATGAGCTGGTCACAGTAGGCTGAGAGGATGAGAGTTGAGAGAAATCTTGGGGGAGCTGAGGAAAATGGCCACATGGGTATCTGGGGAAGAGAATTACAGGTGGAGGCAACAGCTAGTCCAGAGACCCTGAGGCAGGAGGTGCCTGTGTATTTAAAAAGGTGAGTGCGATTGTAGGGACTTGGGATGCTACCCTGAGTGACACAAAGGGCCACTGGACAGTTCTGAATTGAGGAGTAGCTGGGCATGGTGGCTCACAACTGCAATTCCAGCATTTTGGGAGGCCGAGGCAGGAGGATCGCTTGAGCCCAGGAGTGCGTGACCAGCTTGGGCTATATAACCAGACCTCATCTCTACAAAAATTTAAAAAATTTGCCTGGTGTAGTGACTCACACTTATAATTCCAGCTACTTGGAAGGCTGAGGCAGGAGGTTTGCTTGAGCCCAAGAGTTTAAGGCTGCCATGAGCCATAATTGTGCCGCTGCCCTCCAGCCTGGGTGACAGAGTGAGACCCCAACTCAAACATCAATCGATAAATGTGGGCTGCTGTGTTAAAGCAAGGGTAAAACTGAGGGGTCAATGAGGAACCCTGAGGGGTAGGGGGAAGCAGTTATTCTGAAGTCATGATGCATAGGCTAGCAAATAGGCAAGCTGGGAGACTGCCCCATAAAACAGACTTTTCACTTTTCAAAAGAGCATGACAAATTCCCTTAACTAACCATTTCACTGGGTATAGCTTGAGTCATAAAAGCTTAATCCATACACACTGTTTCACAACACACTTTCTCTGTAAGCAAGGTATGAGAAAGCTACCATCAAAAAGTGTAAAACAGAAGCATTTCTCATGCATGTTGAAACCTAGCAAGCATCATGCCTACTTTCTTTCCTAGTTAAATTTTCAGCAGTGAAATGTCCCTAGGAAGTCACAATAAACAGAACCATGGAAAAAATACATCAGGGGCTCCTGGCAGAGTTGAACACCCGTTTCCATGAGGAAAGGAAGCGCTGTTCATTGAATGGCCCCGGAACTCAAGGAATTTGCCTTCAAAGTTTTTGTAGACAAAGATGTCTCTGAGCTCACATTCTTTTCTCTGGGGGTACAAGCGATGCTTTGCAAAAAGGGGAAACCATTTAGAAGCGGAATCAATGCAGGGCTTCTTAGGGACACGTAGGCATTGGCAACGCAAGAGTGTGCTATACACAGAGCGAACACAGAGACAATGCAGGCACACACTGAGCATACCCTGAATGCTGGGTCTCCATTCAACCTACTTCTCATCTTTTTCAGCTACTGGAACCTTAAGACCTCAGGACAATGGTGACAGTGCACAGCAAATATCACTCTTGAACTGATTTCTCAAAGAGTTAGAAAACAGTTCAATGGCAAGGAGACTTAGAGCCTGGGCTTTCTGTTTTCCTGAGTTCTTTTTGTTGTTGTTGTTTTCTTAACTCAATAAAGTGTTTAATATTGTATAAGTCTGTTTTGTGCTGCTATCACAGAATTCCTGAGACTGGGTAATTTATTAAAAAGCAGAAATTTATTTCTCACAGTTCTGGAGGCTGTGAAGTCCAAGATCAAGGCTCCACAGGTTTGCTGTCTAGCAAGGGCCTGGTCACCGTATCCCAACGGAATCTTGAATGCTGCTTCCTCCAGCCAGAAGAGGGGAAGAGCCAGGAGAGAGAACCTACTCCTGAAAGCCCTTTTTAAAGCCATTAAAACCCACCATGAAGGCTGAGCCCTCATAGCCTGATCACCTCTTAAACGTCCCACCTCTCAATACTGTTACAATAACAATTATATTTCAGTGTGAATTTTGTAGGGAACAAACATTAATATGGTTGTACAACATGTATTACTTGTATGTATATGTGTATCACTATTTTTTTTCTTTCTAACTCGTCTTGTAGAATATCTTTCTTTCTGGCATAACATCAATATTGGACAGCATCTCAGTGATCATACCTGTCCAAATCCCCGACACTCACGAAGAAAGGACACTGGGAGCAGGGAGATCCCTTGCCTCAAATCACACATCTGGCAAGGGCGAGTTATTTATTCAATAATGTCAGCAGGGCTGTCATTAGAAAAAAAATTCAGATAACTCACTGAAAATGTGTGGTTAATTCTTAATTATGATCTAAACATGGAGCTCCTTCCTTTTATACACAATTATTGATACCTACTGTATGCCAGGCAGTCTGCTGTCTCTGGGAGTGAAGAAGACAAACACAATCCTTGTCCTCAAGGAGGTTCCGGTCTAGTGAGGAAGACAGGCAATTAAACAAGGAATTAAAATGAAGTGCAACAATATTCCTGTTGGAGACAGTATGGCACATTATAGGAGCAAGACAGAGATTGTGTGTGTGTGTGTGTGTGTGTGTGTGTGTGTGTGTGTTGGGCTGTTAGGTGTAGGGTAAGCCTCTCTTGTCACCTGAGCTTGAGAGAGCCTCTTTCTTGATCCTCTCTCTGCCCGCCAGTTTCCTGAGCCAAAGTTCTGGGTCCCCTTTGACAATCTCTTGCTCCTGGGTCCCCTTTGACAATCTCATGTCTAATCTACCCCAAATCCTGCGGACTTGAAGCTTACACTGTCTGGAGGTCGTCTTCCCTTCATCCTTAACATCTGGCTCATCTCTCACCTTGACAACCAGGAGAGCCCCCAGCTCTTCTCCCAGGATCCAGTCTTGCTCTCTTCAATTTTGTCCTCTGCAAATTGATCTACCTAAAATGCAAAAATGAAACTCTGACCAGGTAACTTCCCTGCTTAGAACTTTTTTTTTTTTGAGTCAGAGTCTTACTCTGTCGTCCAGGCCAGAGTGCAGTGGCAGGATCATGGCTACTGTAGTCTCAACCTGCTGGGTTCAGGGGATCCTTCTGCCTCAGCCTCTCAACTAGCTGCAACTACAGACATGCACCACCATGCCTGGCTAATTTTTTGATTGATTGTAGAGTTGCCCTGGCTGGTCTCGAACCCCTGGGCTCAGGCAATCCTCTTGCTTCAGCCTCCTAAATTGCCAGGGATTACAGGTGTAAGCCCCTGCTTACAACTGTCAGTGGCTACCTGTGGGTTAAGGCTAGAGTTCAAGTTGATTAACAGGGCTCCAAAGCCTCATGCGTTAGCCCCACCCACATTGCCAACACACTGCATCGCCATTTACACTCTCACTTCTCGTGCCAACAACCCTCAGGTGACTCACGTTCTTTATGCATCTCTTGTTCTGTCAGGTGGGTTTGCCTCTCTGCCAGTGCCACTGCCACTCCCTCCCACGCATACCCTACCCCCCACCCCACCACCACTTTGGTTGGCCACAAGTGGATGCTCATCCCGTTTGACTCCATCCAGGCATCTTCCCCTGGGAAGCCTTCCTTGACTGCCCCAACCCCACCAAGCTACGTCATGTATCTCTTCTCTCTGCTCTCACGAAACCCTGGCACATACTAATATTAGCATATTCCACATTGAATAATGGTCATTTGTCTATGGCTCAATGACCCTCCTTAGCTTTGTTTTTTGTTTTTTTTTTAACTCCTTAGCTTTTGACCTCCTGGAGGACAAGGACTGCCAGCCTCATCTTTGTATCCCTCACACCTGGCAAAGTCCTGTTATGCAACAGGAGGTCTTTACATAATTGCTCCATGAAAGAATTGTCGTGGCAGATATTACAAGTGGAGAATTCCTGTCCCAACTGAAAGTGACATCAGTATACAAGCAAGTAAAACAATGGATGTTAGTTCCCCAGAAGGGGACTCCCAAACAGAAGTAATTGTTATAAGCTTCTTGAAAGTTACTGATTTCCGCTAGTTAGGTAATAATACCTAGAGTTGTCTGTATTTTCAAAACACAGCCACTTCTCACTGTTTCATTATCAAAGGAATATAAAAATAATATATACTCTGTTGAGTTGTCTTAAGTACTAAAAGAATAAAAGCACAGCACCCATCTTGAGTCATCATTCAGCTTGTTTCTAGAAGTGTTGGTGGTAAACAAACTGTCAGGCGACAGCCACCTGGGCCTGTTCTGTGAATGACACACCACCTGGTTATGTCATCATTCAAAATAGCAGATTACCAAAACAACAGGCACTTACCTTCAAATACCCTAACCATATGCAGCTTTCTTGTAAATAAGTTTGCCTATCTTTAAAAAGTAGTTGTGAGCTGGGCACAGTGACTCTCGTTTGTATTCCCAGCACCTTGGGAGGCCAGGGAGGGAGAATTGTTAGAGCCCAGGAGTTTGAGACCAGCCTGGGCAACAGAGACCTCATCTCTACAAAATGAAAAATGTTTTAAAAAAATTAGCCAAGTGTGGTTATACTTGCCTGCAGTTCCAGTTACTCAGGAGGCTGAGGCAGAAGGATCACTTGAGCCCAGGAGGTCGAGGCTGCGGTGAACTGTGGTACTGCCACACTACACTCCAGTCTGGGTGACAGAGTGAGAACCTGACTCAAAAAACAAAACAAGACATAGTTGCTATTTTGCAAACAATGTTGGGAAATTTGAGGGAGTCTTTGGAAGGAGAGAAAATCAGAAAGTGTTCAGGTAGAAAGCAAAACAGAAGCCAGTCAGCTTTTAAAAGAGTTGCTAAAGAAAGCAAGTTACCTACAAATAATCGACGTTTATAAATGAAAACTGATGGTATTTTTCTAGTTACCACCTACATGATCACTAGGAAGCTTTTTTTTTTTTTTTGAGTTGGAGTCTCACTCTGTCACCCAGGCACACTCATGGCCACTGCAGCCCTGACCCGCTGGGCTCAGGCGATCTTTCTGCCTCAGCCTTCCAAGTAGTTGGAACTATAGGCATGCACCACTATGTCCGACTAATTTTTTGATTTATTGTAGAGACGAGGTCTTGCCATGTTGCCCAGACAAGTCTCGAACCCGTGGGCTCAGGCAATCCTCTTGCCCCTGCCTCCCAAAGTGCTGGGATTATAGGCATAAGCACCACGCCTGGCTTCACTAGGAAGTTTATAAAGATTTTTTTTTTTTTAGAGAAAAATGTTTTTTGAAAGAAAAATAAACATTTTGTCCAGAAAACTAGCATATCTCCCACTTCTCTTAATATAGCACAAATGCTTTGTGAGCACGGTGACTACTTGGAGGGGTTTCCTACTGTACTCCAGTTGTGTTTATTTATAATATGGGTGTGGGGTAAAATATCACATAACAACACATTATGTACTTTGAGTGAACCTTTCCTCTCTGCCCGGAGCTATTTCTACCTTCCTTCTTAACCCAGAATATTAAAAGTGTATCTTGTCAAATTGTGATAAATTGTTACCTGAATAGCACAGAACTTGCTAACTGGAAGAAGCTTCAGCATTCTTTAAGTCATTCTTTATGGAGCACATTGAATCTGCTCTTTATATTTTGCAGCCTTGAAAAAGGGGAAGGTTCAGCAAAATGGTAGATTATTCCCAAGAAGGCTGGAATACATTTTTAAAAACATTTTTAAATGAAATATTGCTCTTAAACTAAAAAAGAAAGAAAGAAAGAAAGAAAGAAAGAAAAGCAGTACAGTTCAGCATCTAAAAATAGGTCCTTGGTGAACAAGCTTTCTGCCCATAACACGGAGGCTGTGTGTTTGTGTGCTTGTGTGCACATGCCCAGAGGTGAGGTGCCTGTGTGCATCACATGGTTGGAAAATAGTAACTTGGAAAAAAAAAAGCCTTTGGTGAAGTTCTTTACCAAAAACTAAAACCTGAATGCCTATTAAAATGCTTTCAAGAGATTGTTTACATAGGAAATAATGATTTTGCTTTATAAATGCAAAACTTCAGAAAGGATACAAGTTATAATCTAGAAAAATGAATCTGGCCTTTCATATCTAGAATAAAACCATTTTAAGATGTTTTGTGAAATCAAAATATGTGATTTATTTTCAGTACTGATTATTTTGTGTCCTGTTGGCTCTAACTCTAGATTTCTGGATATTCCCTTGCTGTTTTGTTTCTATTTACCTAGGGCTTTACTTTATGAGGGGGATGGTCCTTTTGCTTTAGGGAAATTGAGGGGCGGGGGGGGGTAAGAAACCCAGGAGAATGTATGCTGTGGTAATGCTATGAAGGTGTGTGAAGAGGTATTTTCAGCACACTTTTGGCTATGATGGGCTTATTTGCTAGTTACTGTTGCTTGATGTATCCAATCATGAAAAGAAATTCTTTATGTGATTTTGTTAGTATTTTACATTTCAAACCAAATGCAATAATAAGCTAAGAGGCAAAAAAAAAAAAAAAAAAAAAATTAGCCATGGAAGGCTATGCCACTGTAGGTTTAATGACAGTGTAAGTTGAAACTCTACCTACATGCTTCCTGGAAAGAATGGACTGTGATGATCCATATGTGTGCCTTTCCAGTTTAGTTAGTCCCATACCTGAGAATCTACTTTCTTTCTGAAATTAAGGTACCACTGAATAATCATGTAATTGGTCAGAAAACTAAAGACCATCATCAAAAGCAACTATAAATTATCTCCTTTCACATGATGGAAAGGGGGAAAAAAAGAGAAAGTATCTCTTAGATTTAAGTAATTATTTGGAATTGGGAACCAATTTCTCTTCAGAACCCTAAAGGCCAATACCTTAAGAAATAAAATAAGCAAGTGGGACCACATCAAATTAATAAGCTTCTGCAAAGCAAAAGAAACCATCAAGAGAGCAGGGAGACAGCCCACAGAATGGGAAAAAATATTTGCCAACTGTTTATCTGACAAAGGCCTAACATCTAGGATCTATAAGGAACTCAAACACACCGAAAGGAAAAAAACAACCCCTTTAAAAAGTGGACAAAAGACATGAATAGATACTTCCCAAAAGAAGATATATCAGCAGCCAACAGACACATGAAAAAGTGCTCAGCCTCACTCATCATCAGAGAAATGAAAATCAAAACCACATTGAAATACCACCTAACCCCTGTAAGAATGGCCATCATTAATAAAACAAACAGATGCTGGCAAGGATGTGGAGAAAAAGGAACGCTTCTACACTGCTGTTGGAAATGCAAACTAGTGCAACCTCTTTGGAAGACAGTGTGGTGATTCCTGAAAGAACTAGAAATTGACCTTTCATATGACCCAGCAAATCCCCTATTGGGAATATACCCGTAGGAACTCAAATCTTTCTACAAAAAAGATACCTGCACACATATGTTTGTTGCAGCTCTATTCACAATAGCAAAAACATGGAACCAACCGTGTTGCCCATCGAAACTGGACTGGATAAAAAAAATGTGGAATATACACAATGGAATATTATGTAGCCATAAAGAAGGACAAATATATGGACTTTGCAGCAACTTGGATGGATTTGGAGTCGATCATACTCAGTGATTTATCACAAAAACAAAGAACAGAGTTCCATATGTTCTCACTCATAAACGGATCGTGAGCAATTATAATGCTATAAGAAAGCGATTGGCAGTAGTGGGAAACTGTCAGGGGAGCAGGGGGGTGGGATAGGCCGTTGAAGGAAACTGCTAGGGGAGGGAAGGGCATACCTCATCAACAAGGGTAACTGCATGATTAATGTTTATATACCTAACCATGAAATGTACCCCACATCTTTATAATAAAAATTTTAGATAAAAGAAACTCTAAAGAAAAAGATTAAAGTAATTATTTGCTTAATTATTTTCTTACCTGGCAAGCAAACAAAAACTATTCTTATTTATTCCATAATGATTAGGCAATAACTATTGATCTTATTAGGGGAAAAGCTGGGGATATTCTGAAATTGGAAGCTATCTAGGATCCTAAAAGAAAATAAGGTTAAGAAAGTCTGAGGGAGTTTCAACATGTGATATTGAGTCATCTTTCTTTTTAACTAGAAAAAAATTTCACCGACACAAGGGGAAGTGGTTGCATTAAAGATGTGAATGAAAAATAAAAATATTCTGTTATTTGATCTACATCATTCATTTATTAAAAATACTGATAAATATTTTCATTGTTCTTCTGGACGTTGGCATATTGACATAGTAATACAAAATCTTTCATTTGTAGGTGGCCATACAAATAAAATTATTTTGCTTTGGGAAATGAATTTGTGAGAAATCAGGTGGTTTATGTATCGTTTTAACAGCAATACATATGCATGGTCACAGATAATTCGGATATTCAGAAAATGCTGACAGGTATATTGACCCCAAAAAGCAAAGCAGTCAGTAGCAAATACTTTATGGCAGAAATGCTTCAGATCTCTTTAATTAATAATACATAAACAGGTCAGGCGCAGTGGTTCACACCTGAAATTCCTTCACTTTGGGAGGTTAAGGCAGGAGGCTTGCTTGAGAACAGAAGTTCAAGACCAGTCTGGACAACATAGCAAGACCCTGTCTCTACAAAAAATAAAAAATAAAATTGGCCAGGTGTGATGGCATGTACCTGTAGTCCCGGCTACTCAGGAGGCTGAGGCAGGAGAATCCTTTGAACCCAGGTGACTGCGGCTGCAGTGAGCTATGACAGTGCCATTGCACTTCAGCCTGGGACACAGGGCAGAACTCCAACCATTAAAAAAAAAGAAAAAGAAAAGATAAAAAAATAGCAGCTCTCCAGTGGCATTTTCTGTATACCTTTAGAGAATGTTGCCCTCAATTTTCTTATTGAAATGGGGAAGGCCAACTTATTGTCCATTGTACCTTAAAGCTTCCTTTTATTCATTACCAAAATCTTCCTTTCCATAACATAGGGAAAAAAATGTGTCAAAATAGAGGTAGCAAAAATAAATAAGTAAATAAATAAACTACAAAGAAACAGGAACCTGTATTGTGTACATATTGAAAGCAAATCTTGACAGAATGACAGTCAAAAACCCACATGGAAAAGCAGTCCAGTGAGGATAAAAGAAGTGTCAATGGAATCCACATGAGAAATCAGGAACAGTTCAATGTATTATTAGAAAAGAAAGATCAAATAAACAAGGCTGGGTTGGGGGAGTGAGTAAGAGCCATCCTCACAAGTGATTTCAAAGAAAATAGATGGGAGATTTGCTATAGAAGAAATAAGAAAAGAAAAAATAAACTGTTATCATTTGTCACACCTAGTTCTGAGAAAAATATCTTGAAGTATGCTGCAGAGGAGACATATCAGAAGGAGAAGTGGAAGATGAGGAGGAAGCTGGGGAAATAAATGACAACTGAGAAAAAAAGAATTTGGTAATGACGAGGAGGAGGAAGCCTCTGATTTAACTCCTCAAGAATTCTTCGCTGGGCCCAGTAGCTTATGCCTGGAATCTCAGACCTTTGGAAGACTGAGGTGAGAGGATTGCTTGAGCCCAGGAGCTCAAGACCAAACAGGAAACATAGAGGGACCTTGTCTCTAGAAAACATCAGAAAATTAGCTAGAAGTAGTGGCATGCACCTGTAGTCTCAGCTATTTGGGAGGTTGAGATAGGAGAATTGCTTGAGCCCAGGAGGTCAAAGCTGTAGTGAGCCATGGTCATGCCACCGTACTTCAACCTGGGCGACAGAGCGAGACCCTGACTCAAAATAAATAAAAATAAGGGGCAGAGTGATGGTTGCTACATACAATAAGACAAATGATTAGAAGTAGACAAATGATTAGAAGTATGTCTAAACATAGTTGTCCAAAAACAAAGAACAAACAAACAAGCAAACAAACAAACATGGAGAAAAGTTAGGGTCTACATCTACCCAAAGAGGGAAACTTTTTTTTAGGTTGACTTACTTCTTTCACTTCAAGAGCTGCTTATAAAGCAATAAAGCAATTCACTAAATGGCTGCATGGTTGGTTCAGTTTAGAGGATATAATTCCATGGTTTTCTAATAGAGTTGCTACCAAAAACTATTGCTGACAGGCTTCAAACACTCAAGTCACACACTCGACCCCTTTGGATCATGACTCATTGCTTGGCCTCTAGAGCTCAGTCAAGCCTCACACAGAACAGTTCCCAAGCCTGCCTCCACACACAAGAAACCAACTCTGACCACCCCTGAGGTGCTCTGTTGGGACGGGCCCATTCTTCTGTGGTAGCCTAGGATGTCAGTGTCTAGAGGCCGATCTCTGGGCCCTTCCCTTTCTGTAAAGATGAAACCTCTGCTCTCCTGCCCATGGGGAAAGGGAAGAGCCTCTTGATTGCAGGAATTCTGTAGGTGGAGGAAGGGGCAACTGCTTTCTACTGGGGGACCTAAAAAAAACCCCAGAATTATTTTTGAGAGGGCAGGGCCCTTGTAGTACAGGTTTCCCTCTGCTAGGTAAGAGTTCTAGGAACACATCGGCATCAGTGTACCAGCTAGCATTTGTTGTAAGAGGCTGCGCTGGGCTTCAGTTAATTTTTTTTTTGGAAATTCTATCAATGCATTTGCCCATTTCATGATAAGTTATTTACGAGCCCACCTGCCCACACCATGCTGAGTGTTCAGCAGTTTTTGACCAAAAATGGCATGATCCCCATGCCCCATCCTCCCTATTCACCGGATCTTGCCCAGTGACTTTTTTGTTTGTTTGTTTCCTCAAATGAAAAATGTCCTCAAAGGGAAACATTTTGCCGATGTGGAAGAGGTGAAACAAAAAACAGCAGAGGCACTAAAAGGCACCAAAATGGAGTTCAAATACTGTTGTGAATGCAAAGATACACTTACAGAAATTGGAATAGGCAACCAATTTCTGATCAAAACCCCAATAGCCCATGCCATAAAAGATAAAATTGACAAGTGGGACCTCATCAAACTGAAAAGCTTCTGCAAAGCAAAAGAAACCATTAAGAGAGTGGGGAAGCAGCCCACAGAATGGGAAAAAATATCTGCCAATGGTACATCTGACAAAGGCCTAACATCCAGGATCTACAAGGAACTAACATGTGCCCAAAGGAAAAAAACAAACAGCTCCATTAGAAAGTGGGCAAAGTACATGAAGACACTTCTCAAAAGAAGACATATGAGCACCCAACAGATACATGAAAAAATACTCAGCCTCACTAATCATCAAATAAATGTAATCCAAAACCACACTGAGATACCACCTAACTCCAGTCAGGATGACCATCATCAATAACTCAAGAAACAACAGATGCTGGAGAGGATGCAGCAAAAAGGGAACACTCCCACACTATTGGTAGGAGTGTCAACTAGTACAACCTCTGTGGAAAACAGTGTGGCAATTTCTAAAAGATCTAAAAATCAACCTTTCATATGACTCAGCAATCCCCCTTCTGGGAATATACCTGGAGAAACCCAAATCATTCTATAAAAAAGATAACCTGCACACACATGTTTATTGCAGCATTATTCACAATAGCAAAAACATGGAACCAACCATGCTGCCTAACGAAAATAGATTGGATAGAAAAAATGTGGTACATATACATGATGGACTGTTACACAGTCAAAGAAGGACAAAATTATGGACTTCCCAGCAATTTGGATGTATTTAGAGTCTATTATACTCAGTGATCTATCACAGAAACAAAGAACTGAGTACCACATGTTCTCACTCATAAGTGGACCCTAAACATTTATCATAATACTACATGAAAGAGATTGGCAGTAGCAGATCAGGGGAGGTAGTGCAGGAGGCGCATAACATTAATAAGGGTACCTGATCCCAAACCAGGCAAAGTGAGGACCAATGGGAGGCCCAATCTTCACCTATACAATGATCACCTATGTACCTAAGCCTGAATTGTACACCACATCTTTAAACACACACACACGCACACACACACACACACACACACACACACGTTTTGAGCAATGGAAAAAGCGTCTCAATAGGTATATTGCATTAAATGGAGAGAACTTTGAAGGTGTTTGAAGTTTAAACGTGCAAGAATAAATACACAATTTTTGTATAAATAAATTCCACAGAAGTCTACCAAACAATGTGCACCTCTTA